>APFE030889025.1:31606-71676 GCA_000404065.3 Pinus taeda | reverse complement strand
AGATGGATGGCGTGATGGACCAATGGTGAAGACCAGTGAACGGAACAACCCAACCCGACATGGATGCGAAAGGAAAGTGTCATGTTCAAGAGCGACTTGCTACCAATAAAGTTTCTTCTTGTTTTCTTCCCATTTTTCCCCAATCATTGCTGACCAGTACCTCTTTATTTTTGTTAAGCTTGAGGAGGATAACATATGCTTGTTCTATAATCCGCCCTTCGGGCGAACCTGTTGCTATATTTTAGCGAGTCTAACGACAGTGAGTCGTTCTCGTCCTGTTGGATGAGTTTGTCGCTATTTGGTTTTAACGAGTTTAACAACAAAGATAACTCGGTCTCTTTCAATTTTAGAGAGTCTGAAAGAAACTGAAAGAAGACTCCAAAGATTCTTTTTCGTTGTATAATCCCTTAAGTCCGAAAAAGCGTAAAATAACACGAAAGGGATGAATTTTCGATAGTTTTAACGAGCCGAACAAGACAAGCGCTCGATCTTTTTGTGTAATAATCCCTCAGGTCCAAAAAGATTAAAATCTAGAGGAGGGATAATACTTCTGATGCCTTTTAACGAGCCGGAGAGGCCAATCACTCGGCAATCTTTTCATATTTTACGAGTTAGGTGAAAAGAGCTTAAAGAAGACTCGTTTTCGAGGAAGGAGTGATGGTTTCGGGTAGCAGCTGATTCCAGGTAATATTTGGAATTTTCCAATAACGACAGTGTTACAAGGATGGCTAGCAGAATCACTCTTTGCAGATGTTCCTCGAAGGGGTAAACAATCATATGGGGGTGAATGATCGGCTAAAAACATAGTGGAGGTGATGGCGAGAACACGACCAAGGCTCAAAGCTTGGCGATAAGGCATTCACAATGGTTATTTACTGGTTCATTTTTTATGAGCTTAACGCTGGGGGAAACACTTGCTCTCGACTTATGTTTATTTTTTAACGAGCTTGAACTCATGCGCTAAACTGCTCATGGAGAGTTTATTTTTTAACGAGCTTGAACTCTGCGACAACATTGCTCGCCAGTCGTATGATAAGAAATGTCTCATTCAAGATGCCATTTTTTATGGAGCTTACACCTTTTGAAGCTTTGCCCCGAAGCCTCTTGTATGCATGCTAGGAATGACCAACTACGCCTCTCTACTTAACTACTAATATCACCATCAAGGCTAGGTAGGACAAATTTTCCTTTACTTTGCCGGCGCGCAGATTGCCCCTGCAAAGATGAATGGTTTCGGCCACTCACCCTACCTAGGCGGTTGAAGTCAGCGGAATCATAGAGCTAATGTTAGCTGGTCGTTTCTCGCTTGCTTACAAGAGGTTTGCATGCCCCCAAGTATAGCGAAAAATTTCCGGGTTACCAAGGAAAATGCTTCCTCGGCGATGTCTATTGAAACAGACAAAGGTGAATGGCGCAGACGCACCTCCACTCACATAACTTTGACGAAGGTATCTTATTCTAGCCCGTTCCCACGTCCATTTGGACGGGTGTCAGACTAGTCATATATCCCTCACGGAAATCCACTCTATACCCAAGGTTTTCCTGCCGAAACAGACTAGGGTGCATGCCCCCTGGGTTTCAGTCACATCTTCCTGAATCACTCGCGCTCATCAGGTGGACGGACTGGAGATTGATGAGACATTTCTTGCGTGAAAAAACCATTTAGGGATGACATTTGACTATTTGCGATGTCTGATCTGGGGAATGACATTTGGTTCACGAGCTTGACCATTCTGCCTTCGTGCGGAAAACACATTACTCTAAAGAGTGAGGAGATGATGGCTCCCATGCAATAAATATAGTCACGTCCAAGGAGTAGATTATAATCTAAAGGTCCTTGAACTACCATAACGTTTATGTGAATAGTTTTCCTTCTCAAAGTAATGGGCACATTTGGAAGGATCCCTAAAGGTCGATTGGTTCCCTTGTCGAAGCCTGTTAGATTTCTCATTTTAGGCAAAAGTGATGGCGAACCAAGCGCTTTCCAAGCAGTTGAGGAAATGATACTCACAGAAGCCCATTCATCAATGATGGTACCAACCATGACCATTCTGTAAGCTTGTACAATGATTCTGAATGGTACACTGGCTGGTAAACAGGGTCTTCCTAGTAGATTCCAGTCGAAGGAAACAACTAGGTTGCTTGGTGGTGGGACCGAATAGACGGCCGGATATGACTCTGATGAACTTCCTTCCTGCGGTAAAGGAATGGGAGGACTGCCGCCAAGCTCATCGGAGTCGGTGTTGATGAAAAGAATTTGAATGGTGTCGTTCTCTTTCTCTTCAGTGACGGTGTCATTCGAAGATGAACACTCTGAAGGCAAGATCGGGTCAACTGCTATATCGACCCTTTGACTTTCGTCTGGTATGGATTCAGAGGGTTCATTTTCAATGATAGGTGCTTCGGCTGACCACAAGGATGGGCCAACTGGATTTTCAACTGGTGGAGGGCTTGGCAAGAGTTTTTGATATCCAGGAGGAAGTCGTAACGGTGAAACCGGACAATTATCCAAAACTCTTTTAGCCTCTTCAAGGAAGGGACAACGGTGGACGACGTGATCGCCTTCACACAACTTACAAGGAAGTTTAGGATTCCTTCTTTGTCCATGTGCTTCACTTTCACTGGTTGATGGTGAGCGTTCAACGTGATTGCCAGAGGTTGATGCTACCGGATTGTGCAGACGAGGAGACCAGTCCCTTAAGATCCGAGGGATGCAGGGACAATCTCGGTGATAATGGTCTCCATTGCAAATGACGCAAGGAGATTTAGGTTTTGACTGTGCGGTGTGTGGATTTTTGCTAGATGATACTTGGTTGCTCCCTTTCGATTTTGGTTCCTTTTTTCTTCTTTTCCTTTTTCTCTTTCTGCTTCTTCTTCTCAGTTACTTGACTTTTAGCTTTATCGACCTTATCAAGCGAAGAGGAAGGAGGAGAGGGAGAATCAGACGAAGTAGAAGGTTGGGAGACAACTCTAGTGTCGTCTAGTTGCTGATTAGACTGTTAAGGAATTATGGGATTCTGAACGATAGAGGTAGAGAAGAGCCAGACCGACAAACCAATTGTCAATCCTGGAAGTGACAAAGTGGCCATATGGGGTGGACCAACATCTCCCCAAGATAGGAAGGGACTAGGATTTCCTTCACGGGGAAATCCTTGGTTGGACTCCATTTTCTCAACCTGAAGATCAACAGGGGAATTTGTGACGTTATTCCGATTAAAATAATTTTTTAGACGCTTGGACACAACTTGTTTTTTCAATTTTAAAGAGTCGAGAAAAAACAAAAGATGACTTTAGTCGCCTTCGATTTTTATTGAGCCTGAAGTGACAAGTGCTCAGAGGACCTTTTCCTTTAAGGAGTCTGAATAGCAGCAAATGGGACTTCTCTGGAGATCTAGGAAGAGAGGATTACCAAATCAATTGCAAAATTGCAGAATACTTTTTACGGCATGGCAGTCAATCTTCTTGAATGTTGTGTTCGGTGCATTGCGATCGATAGGGCGGCAGACATGGCTTTCGAAGGATAAAGGATGCAGCCTATTGTGGTCTCCCAATATATATGTGATGGTACGTGGGAGCACAAGTCCGTACTGGCAATTGCCGCCTCAGAGTGGAAGAATCACCCAACCAACACTGAAAGTAACAGTTACCGGGCTTTACGACGCCAGAATACGTCTCTAGCCTAGACCTCTAGATGTTGTGCATTGAGTTCCAAAGCATTGTTAGATTCATTGAATTTATTTTAAGTTGATATTTCTTAACAATTTTCCTTTCAAGTTCACCACGTGATGTATATATAATTCCTAAAATGCAGTCTAAGATGACAAACAAACGTTTTATCTTCTTTCAGCAATGAAAATCCTAGCTACTAAAGGTAAGAAAGTCAAGAATCTTTTCTTCACAAAGCACAGAGCACCCGCTAAATGCACAATCCTAAATCAAGCCAAGCAATCAAAAATGCAAATGCACATGCATGTATTTGTTTTTCAGCTCTCTTCATGTGTGAATGACATTAAGAAAGATATGTGCAAAACTGAATTACCTTTAAAGCGACACTACTCAACAAAATTATTTTTTCAAAACGAAGTGAAAGCAAGAGAGACACTTTGCGATTTTGAAATGGAGATTTCTTTTCGACACTTTAAAACTAATAATTCAAATATTAGGAAACAGTAACTGTATAATCGACTATCCTGAAAAATAGAATTTCTTTCTAAAATTGAAAACAACAGCTACGACACTTTCAGATCTAGAGACGACAGTTCGACTATGCTACTTTTTGCAAAAGAGAACTAAAAACAACGCAGAATACATAGAAACATTTATAGTTCTTTGCACTAAGGAGGCGGAATAATGAAAGAGAAGGGGGTTTTCACAGAAGTACACTGACTACAGACAACAAAACTCTTGAATAAGACTGAAAACAGTGAGAAAAATCCACAGTCGGAGGGTAAAGTTAATCCTCCCTGACCATTGCACCTATTACACAGTGAACTCAGTATGCAGCGCACCTACTACACTCGGGAAGTGCAATGCATACAAGCTTCCTTGAAGGCAGGGTGCGATGGTAGCAGTGTGAGACTTTGAACGAGATTTCACTCACAATTTGCAATCTAGTTCAGGTGTTTAGGCTGAATAAGTAAAGATCAGTGTACATAAAACACAGGGGTGATCTAGGAGGTTACTAGAGCCACCACTTAGGGAAATTAGATTGCTTGCAGATCTATTGTTTAACTCATAAACAAAACACGAAGATAGACTGAAGCAGCATTGATCTACTTTGCATTTGTATGAAAAATGCAGTTCGAAGGCTAGCTAGCTTGATTTCAAGCTCCGTCTGTATGTTTATAAAAGAAACAAGGATAGATAGGCTAACAAGTAATCTAGTCGCTCCCCAGTGGAGTCGGCATTTTGTTATCTGGGAATAGTGTCCACTCAGATGATTCTATTCCCACTAAGATGGGTGGCTATCTTAGAAACAAACAATCAAAGTCTACTATTGTTTCCTTTTATGAAAATAGATGAGAGGATAACCAAGAGGGCCAACCTGAGTCTTGCACTTGATTTCCTCTCCTTCTTGATAGAGTTTCGCAACTTCTCCTTTGTCTACCCAGCTTCAAAGAAACTTTGGAATCACAGTAAAATACTACTACAAGAAACAAGGATCTAAACTCATAAATAATGCAGGATCAGATATGCATTAACTATATACATGCATATATAAACAAGTACACAAGAATATGGAAGGAAACAAGAATAGCTTTATTCAGATGAAAAATAGCAAGAAGATTACAACCATGTGCTCTGACCCAGCATCATCCTCTAGCTAAGAAGCCCTTCTTCACCTCAAGCAAAACTAGATCACCCAACACTATGAATGTACACCAGAATACCAACAACACTTCTCTATAAGATACAAAGTTCCAGCCCCTGGATCTCTATGATGAGGGATCCATATATAGATGATTACAGAGGGGTGAGTCATCTTTCGGGATCTTGATTAGTGTCTTCTCTCTGATAGTTCCTGCTTCCACTTGGAGAATGATGATCTCTTACTCATCCCTAGTTGAAAATGGACTGGCAAGTGTCGGAGGGGAAGCTTCTGAAAGATTCCATGATCTTCCACCTCGCATTTTTGTCCCTGCCATTTTTCCATTCCCGACCATCACACCCTACAGAGGAGAAAATCAGTATGCATCGCACCCTGTACATTGGGAAGGTGATATGCATCACACCCTCTGCATTGAGCTTTCAGTATGGTCTAGTTTTGACCATTTATGAGCAGTTTTCAGTGGAGAACTTCTGGGAGATGATGTAATCAATTGACCTTGTTCTTTTAGGCAGTGAAGCAACACTTTTAGGGACTTAAGAGCCCTCAGTTTATGGACATTTGTGATTGGGGTTGAAGTGCCCAAAAATGTCTATAACACTAACGAGGACAATAAACTTGAAATATTCATATGGAACTCACATACATGAGGATGAAGTGAGTGTCATGAATGTCAACATGGAAAATGAAGAAACAAATTCCAATAGGCATAAGAGAAAAGTAGAGAGAACTGAGATGATTGAAACCATGAAGAGTCTTAGAATTGAGGTGAAAAACTATAGGGCTAATAAGAAGAGGATAATAAAATCTTGGGAGAAGTTAAATTACATAAATATCACATCATTATGTGTCTAAACCAGTTGTAAAGAAAAGTTAAAATGGGACCAAGTTCAAGGCATGAAGAAAAAGGAAAATTTCATGTAATAAGAGAGAATTATAGAGAAACAAGATATTCAACGAGTGTTAGTAGGACTCAAAAGCCACTTAACTCATTTAATTACTCAATCAAAAGAGAACATTTATTGAAATAATCTCAAAGTAGTCTAGAGATATCTCATGTCAAATATCAAAAGAGAAGGCATGATTTTGAAAATTTGCAAGAGGAACTCAGGAAGCTCAAGCCACTAATATTTTGTGGAAGGAATAAGAAAGGAGAAGTTGAAGATGGTTAATTGGAAACAAAATGCTATTTGAGATACATAACAATTCCTATAGCTTGGATGCTAGGATTGAAATCTATCATTTGCAAGGGAAGGCTTCTATGTGGTTGGATATCCTAAGACAAGTCAAACATCTAGATGAGAAGAATATCACTTCGAAGTAGTTCAAGAAGTATTTTCAGATGAAATATTTATCCAAGAACTATTATGAAAATGATAAAATATTTCTTGAACTCAATATGGGAAACATTACTATGGATCAATAAGAAAGAAATTTCTAAGAGTTGTTGACATTTTTTTGTTTTGTTAAGATGAAAAGTAAAAATTCAGTGATTCCGGTGGGATCTACTAAGACAAATCAAACATTTTGATAAGAAGAATATTACTTGGAAGTAGTTCAAGAAGTATTTTCAGATGAAATATTTTATCCAAAAACTATTACGATAATGATAAAAGAGTTCTTTGAAGTCAAGCTGGGAAACATGACTATGGATGAATATGAAAGAAATTTCTTAGAGTTGTTGACATGTTTTTGTTTCATTAAGATGAAAAGTAAAAATTCAACAATTCTGGAGTATATTACTTACCTTCTATAAGGAGAAAATACAATCTGATGAGCCCAATACTTTGAAAGAGGTTATAAAGAAGGCCAAGTACTTGTGTGAATAAAGAAAAAGAAAAGTAACATTTCAAAATTTTTGAAGGAAAAGAAGAGGGAAAAAGTGGAGCAAAGGAAAAAAAATTTCAAACCAAATTCATCATTTAGGAACAATCCTAATATATATAAGACAAGCCAAGTAACTCAAAGTGAGTCCAAAATGGCATAATTTTCAAGGAGAGAATTTGTTCAAGGATTTCCCTCATAAAGAACGCAAAATTATAATTGTCCAAAATTTCAATAAGACACTACAGTTGAGGACATGGGGAGAAACATCCTAAGGATATATGCGACCTTGAAAGATCAACGACTTGAGCATCAATCACACATGATTGATGTGCGAGGTAATATTTAAAATAATGTTGTTCTAATTTTAATTGATTTAGGGACAAATCATGATTATGTTGATCCAAAGATAGTGGATAAAGATGTGAGATTGAAAGTTCATGGTTGGTTCAACTACCCATTGTAATCAAAAGGAACATTAATGAAATTATTGGGATTTTTGTCATAGATTTGAATAGAGTGAACATCGTTTTTTATTTTGAATATTATTCCACTAGGTCAATATGATGTCCTAATTAGGATGGATTGTTTGGACAAACATCATGTTTAACTATATTGTTATAAAAAATGATTCACTTATCTTGATGAGGAAGGGTAGTGTTGACAGTGTTGGAAATATGTCAACCAAGGGGTCTCCCTGATATGAAGTCCCAATTAGACCTCACATCATTTGGAATAGGATCCCCTTCTAGTGTATTGGCCTAGTTACCATGTATTCTTACAGATTTTCCTTAGCTCTAACTATCAACAAGAGAGATGAGTGAAAATGTGCCTTCTAAAAGTAAGGGGGTCTGCCTTGTGAGTGTTCGGTCATATGTGTGTCATAGTTCTTTTATTGTGGAGTGGGAAGAGAAGTGAGCCTCTAAGAGAGAGGTAATAATACCACCCTAATAGAGACACACATAAACAAGAAGAATCTGTTCAACATCTAGCAGAATAGTCCATAAAGATATGACGGTAATTGCAAGAAAGACAACAAGAAAGATTTGTCTAATATCCAGCGGGATAGTGCATGAGAACGTGCCAATGATAATAATGATTAAAACACATTCGCAATATGATAAGCACAAAAATAACTGAAATTGTTCAACTACTTTGGCACATATGAAAGAAAACATGAATTACAAACATTCATAAGCCATGCATGTAGAACATGTTGGCCATAAGTCTTTTGATATTAAGTAAAATTTCCAAGACACATGTATACAATGAACACCACTAGCTCCAATAGTGGAGCATTGGAGCCACTCCTTGCTCCTCAAAAGAACTAGCTATTCTTTCTAATGCCTTGCAGGAGGACCCAAGGTGAAAAGTCCTTTGCTCATACAATGAGGGTCTATATATAACTAATGAGGTGATGCTTCACCTTACTTGTGACTCTTTGACTACCCTCATGATTGTTTGACTTCCTATGACTTTTCAACTTTTACATGACTCTTCATATTCTAAATGTGTCCTTTGGACTTCCACTTTACAATACATTTTGAATAGATAATTACATGATCCACAATAATGATGTGGCATATTATGACTCATGACCGAACATGATGTGACACTGATGACATGGAATACATGATGATGTTGCAGTGCCAAGCTGTCCTTTGCTTCTTCTTTCTTTTTGTCTTCAATAAGAGATGTATCTAATGCTTCATCTTCATGAGAGATCTTTTTTGTTCTTCATATATACCCTCCAAATGGTTGTGAAATGGATAGAGTCTTCATGTGGTCTTGATCTGGTATTCTATTGTAATCCATTGTTCCTTCGTCTTCTCGTCTGATGAACGTCTTATCTTTTTAGCTCCATATGTGTCTTCTAGCATGTTCTCCTTTTCCATTCCCTTCTTCATCATCTTTCCATAGTATGATAGAGTTCCTGCATATGCAATCCACTCTTGATAAGACGCCATCAAGATGATAAACCCCTATCTAAGATGTTGCATGATGATCCACTAACTGAGCTAGAACTGGGTGGTAGGTTGAGGGAGAGACTCAGTGACTGCGCAATTGCACAAATTAGGTAGTCAAGGGTCAGAATTGAGCCTTGAGACTCCACAATGCATAGTTCAGTCTTGGAATGAGTAAAACAATTATGTAGTTGGGGAGCTTAGGGAGCTAGGCTGAGGGTTTGAACACTGATTTTTCCCATTGCTTAGTTCTGGTAGAAAAAGGAGCCCAGGTGATTGCGCAATTACATAGTTTAGGAGCTCAAGGTTGAGGCTTGAGCCTCGAGATTGCACAATAGATTGAGGCTCAATGAGTCAGACTGTATAGTTTTGCACTGTTTCAATCAAATGCATAGTTTTGGGAGGCAAAGAAGACCTAGTGATTGTGCAGTTGCACAACACAAGAGCTCAAGGTTTGGGCTTAATCTCAGAGACTATGAAATGTGCAGTTGGGCTAGGCTAGAGGGTTGGATTGCAAATTTTTGTGGTCCAATGTCTAGGATTTAGCATTGGAACTACGCAGTTCATAGTCCTAGGAGGCAGGAACTACACATTGCATAGTGTCAAGGGACAAGGTTGCAGCTTGAGGGTTGGAACTGTGCAATGCACAGTTGAGGAAGGCTAGATGAGGCTAGGTTGTAGGGAAGTTAATGAAAAATGGCTAAGTGTGGGATCAATGGGACTGATGTGAACAATTATATGACTTGACTGTGATCACATACTTAGAACACTTGATGACATAACAATATAGGTCATCCAAAACAAGTTAACAACATATTTCCCTCAATGCAACAACTTTGCAATTACCTTACGATAAGAACACAACAAAATATAGATATAAGCATAAACACAAAGATGCATCAGAAATAAAACTTCATTTCATTAATATCAAAGAATTGAAATATGCTTACATACAGAATGGAAATAAACTAGCTCGAGCGATGGTAGCTTATCTCTGAGAAGATATGTGGCGGGTACATGCCTCTACACTATGTTACAATGAGGCTCAAGGGCCTTTTGATTATTAAACAAAAAGGAAAACCCTAAACAACCAAAACCCTAATCCTAGGAGATGAAACACCAAGAGTTTGTGGGCCCTGTTGGGGTTAGTTGGGTAACTAACTTATTGGGGTCATAACTTGGTCATATGATCTCTGTATGGCACGTACAATACCTAATTGGAAATATCGCTTCGAGTAATACAAGATTTTATGTAGGACCATAGTTGTAACCCATTGTGGACCTCAAAAAATGTTGTTTCGGGGGTCAAAACAGCTCTGGAAGTTTAGGACCCGAAAACTGCTAAAAATAGTAAATGTTGCTATAATCAAGGAAATAGACGAAAACAACTAGAGGTATAGGTTGAATAGGCGGGTGGCCACCAATATCCACTTGGATCAATCCTCCTCCTTAGGAAGCAATGGTCGCCATTGCATGCAAAGCTTCCATGAGGCGAGGATTTTTTTGTTGAACCTGGTCCCTAGTGAACCACTTGCCCTGGTGAAGGAGTTGGCCTGATTTGACAACTCGATATAGCTGGATCCTTTGATGGTGAGTGTTCTTGATCTGTGTCCATTATCCTATCAGTTATGGCCTACTCGATGCAGCTTGGGTTGATCTCAGTTAGTGTCAGCTGCTTAGCAATGTATTTATCTAATAATGGAGGAAAGTGGTCGCAGTCGGTACATATTGAATATTGGGTGCAATCCAAGTAATGGTGGAATGTTGAGATCAAAGGCATTGTCCCATACAACCTTGGTGATGGTGTACGTCCCATATCAGAGCGGATGAAGTTTGTGGTGGGGCCCAACGAGGCGCTCCTTTTGCAAATGTAACCAAACTTTATTGCCCACTTGGAACTTGTGTGGCACTTGATGTTGATCATGACATTGCTTGTTCTTAGCATTGAATCTGTCCAATATGTCATGGACCTACAGGAAGATGTGCCGAATGGGTTCAATGAAGCTATTAGTCCGATCAGCTTCAGAGTGGACATGAGCCAAATCTGCTTGAGTAGTTTCAAGTCGTATGGCCACATCAATGGGACATATTGGCTGGAATCCCAACCCCACTTGAAAGGGGTTATGGCCAGTTGATCTATGGAGAGATCTGTTGGAGTTGTTCTAGACATAGGAGAGGATTTCATCCCATGTGCATGGATGCTTCAAGTTGTACATGTGCAAAATGTGCACAATTATCCTATTGATGACCTCTATTTTGCCATCAATTTGGGGGTGGAAGGTCATGGAATTAGTGAGCTTGGTATCCAACATTGACCAGAGACTTGTCCAAAATGTACTTAGGATCTTTCTGTCCCGAAATGTACTTCAAAATTTCCAATGGATCGATTGTAGTGCAGCTCCCAAATCTTCTTGGCATGCTTGCTTGTAGGAACACAAAGATGTCCCATGTGGCATAATACTGCACCATGGAGGTGGAAATTAGGAAATTTTGTTCCTTCTAGGAGCATCTGGTATGTGTTACCAAACTCGGGATCACTCTTTTAAAGATGTGACCACCCCAAAGTCTTGTTTCCATAAGATTCAAACACAATGGTCAGTGCCATAACCGGTGGTTGGTTGAGATAATATTTAACATTATTGGTGTTTCCCTTCTTGTACATGATGTTCAAATGAAACTATTGCAAATATGTGGACCATCTCGGATGGTGATCATTCTGCAAATTCCCTTGTGTCTGTATGAATTGTAGGGGTCTGTGGTCTGTGTGGATGACTATTTCCTTCCCCGAAATGTAATGCTTCCAATGTTAGTACGTATGCATAATAAAATAAACTTATTTTTCATAAATGGGATACTTTTAGACTTTATCTAAAAGTGTCTCAATGTGATATGTCACCAGATGCCCCTACTGGGTAAGAACTGCACCAATAGCATAGTTAGATGTTTCTATCTCAATTTCAAATGGTTATTGCAGGTCTAGTAATGTGAGAACTCATACAGAGCAGAGGAGGTGCTTCATCTTGATAAATGCCTTTTGTTGGGATTCATACGAAAATAGCTTTCTTTTGCTCCACCCTTGGTGACTTGAATCAAAGGCCAAGTGATATGAGAGAATCCCAACACAAACATGTGATAGAAATTGGCAAGATCTAGAAAGTTGAGGAGCTTCGTTAGAGTGGTTGGGGCTGGCCAATCTCAAATATCTTGTATCTCGGTTGGGTCCACATGCACACCCCACTCATTAATATTGTACCTTAGGTATTGAACCTGGGCCATACCAAAAGTTCATTTCTTCAAATTGGCACACAATTTGTTATTTCACAGGGTTTGGAGGACTTGTTAGATATGGTATATGTGCTCTTCCAAACTCCGACTGAAGATTAGGATGTCATCTAGGTACACTACCACGAAAAAGTTGGTAAAGGGCCACAAGATGTCATCCATCCCATGAAGGTTGTGGGGGAATTCGTCAACCTGAAAGGCATGACCAACCATTCAAAAAGGCCCTTCTTGGATTTTAAGGTAGACTTCCACACATCGGAGGGTTCAATTGGTACCTAGTGATAACTGGGGTTTAGGTCAATCTTGCTAAAATATTTGGCTCCCTTGAGATGGTCCAGAAGGTCATCAATATGTAGGATTAGATAACTATTCTGAAAAGTTATCTTATTTAGTGCCCGATAGTCAATGCAGAGTCTCTAGGTGCCATATTTCTTTTGTACCAACACGATCGGGCTCCCACATGGTGATGAAATTGGCCTGATGTGACATTTCTACAGAAACCCCTAAATCTACCTCTTAATTTCATCGTTATCTAGAACAGAGCATTGGTAGATCGATTCGTTGGTTAGCAGAGTGCCCGGGGTCAGATCAATGGAGTGCTTGACCTGATACTGTAGGGGTACCCTTGTGGGTGAGGTAAAGATGTCCATGTACTCTTCCATGACCTTTTCCATATGTTGTTGCCATGCAGATGAGCCTTTTCTGGAGGTTGTGGATGTGGCCATAGTCTTCTTCTTTCCCTAAGGGTGAATCATAAGGAAGGAAAATTTCTCAGTCTAGGAAATGATCTTACTGCATTGCTTCACAAATATCAAAGAGATGGCAATAGGTGGTGCTACCTCCAATATCCTATATAGCTTATTTTCCAAAGAGATAACGACAGCGCGAGGCATAGACTCATACAAAACATGCCACTTCCACAAGTATGGTTGGCCTAATAATGCATCACAAAATTCAAGAGGAGCAACATAACACAACACCTCATTGGTGAAGGGCTTGATGCTATATGGAATGTGAGACTGTTGGCTAATGCGAAGATCTCACCCTTGGTGAAGCCACCCGATGGTGTATGACTGTGAGCGTGGTGTAGTCGGTAGGCCTAACTGCTTCATGACCTTTGCTGAAATGAGGTTCTTTTGGCTTTCTTTGTCGACAATGAACTGTAACAGAGAACCCTTTACCCACATGTGTGAGTGGAAGAGAGACTCCCCCTCCTCTAGATCTTCGAGCTCAATATTATGTATCTTGGTGATGGAAATAGTGGCACTAGGCTCCACATCAATAATCAACTTCCCTTTTTCATTCCCCTTGTCGGTTTCTGACTTAGACTCAGAACATGCATCTGATTCAGAAGCCTTTTGCTCAACCACCAGTGACTACTTGGATCGACACCCACTTGTGTTGTCAGTGGTGCTCTTATGGAACTCACTCAATTTCCCTGTGTCCTTATTTGTCTTCATGGTGTTGTTATTTTCTGTGGTTTTGATGGGTTGTCCTAGGTCACCCTGCCTGGGCTTTGTCTTTTCTTCTGTGGTTTGGGGGTGCCTTTCCCTTGCTTTGGATTTGCAGATCCAAATTCTCACTTCTTATGTTTAAATTTCTCCTCGATCTTGACAATGTATCAATAGGCGGTGCCAAGTGAGGAGATGTCTAGGAAATCCATCTCATCTTGGATGTACTTGTGTAGACAATAGAGGTACTTGAGTGACACATTCTGCTTAGAATCCTTGATACCCAGCTTCGTGTGAAGGGTATAAAAAATATTTTTGAACTCTGACACATCTTGGTCCCTTCCCTGTCGCAGCGTGGCCGACTTTATGTATTTATCTTCATAGCTCTTGACAGGCTAATATTGTTCCTTGATGACATCTCAGAAATAATTCCAAGTGGGTGCAGTTGAAAACAATGAGGATTCCCTCTTGTCCTTTTGTTCATAGTGGGTTTTCCACCAGTCCTTGACATGGGGTGCAGCTTTAAGGAGTCCAAAAGTGATATTTTCCCGATTGGAAAAGTCATGAATCGAAAAATATCCTTCCAAAAAATTTAACCATCTATCTATGGAATCGACATCTAGCTGGCCTTCAAATATCGAAATGTAAAAATTAACTTGTACCTTAAAAGGACTGGCACCTCCAGAGTGGTTGTTGGATGCAGATGAGTCACTTGTGGGTAGCTGCTGAAGGATTTATGAAAAATTATCCATCATGTCATTCCTCTGTCACTTGAGGGCTTCCTCGAGAAATATTTTGAAAGGATATCTTACTCCCTCTTCTTTCTCTTCTTCCGCCATGGGAGGCCATCAAGGTTTGCAAGGCTAGTCTTGCAAAGGTTCAACTAGTTCTAGCCCTAACTCCTTATACCTTGATCTCATTGGGGACATGCAAAGAAAAAGAAATAAAACAGATCATTTTGATACCACTAATCCAGACTTATGTAGGAACTCAACAAAATAAAGATATAAACATAAACACATAGATGCACTAGAAATACAACTTCATATAATTAATATCAAAGAACTGAAATATGCTTACATACAAAATGGAAATAAACTAGCTCGGGCAATGGTAGCTTATCTCTAAAAAGAGATTTGGCAGATACATGCCTCTTAACCATGTTACAATGAGGCTTAAGGGAATTTTTATTATTGAACAACAAAGGAAAACCTGAAACAACCAAAATCCTAACCCTAAGAGATGAAATACCAATATTTTGTGGGCCCTGTTGGGGTTAGTTGGACAACCAACTTCCTGGGGTCATAACTTGGCTATATGATCTTTGATGGCATGTACGATACCTTGTTGGAATATCTCTTTGAGTACTATAGGATTTTTCCCAAGCGCATAATATTAGCTTGTTGTAGACCTCAAAAAATGTCATTTAGGTGGTCAAAACAACTCCAGAAGTTGAGGACCCAAAAAACTACTAAAAATAGTAAATGTTGCTATAATAAAGGAAATGAAAGAAACTGACTAGAGGTCTAGGTGGAATAGGCAGGTGGCCACCAATATCCACCTGGATCAAAATTCTCTATTTTTTGAAAGAGGATCAAAGTTGCTGGAAGAAGGGACCACTAAGTCAATTTCTAGCCCTAGACAAGGAAGCAAAGCAAGCAAAGTTGTTGGTAGAACTTGGAAGGCTAAATTTCACTCACACATGTGGATGCAGTTGTAGTTACTAGGGGCCAAAAATTTCGTACCTGCAGTAGAGGTCGAAATTATGAAGTTGGGGGTAGAAATTGTGCTGCTCGAAGAGATTTAACTGGGTTTGACTTGGACAAAGGAACGACATCATCAGGAGAGGTTAGACTTGGTCTTGGAAGGGTATTAGTCTTGGTCTAGAGGTCTTGGAATTCATCAATTGAAGAATGTATAATAAGAGAATAGATTTACGAGTTTTACTTTCAAGTGGAGAGGTTTTGGCCCTGTCTTGCAGCCTATATCCTATGTACTTGTGTACTATTGTTATTCTTGTTCTTGGTATATTTTTAATGATAGAAAAACATAATAATAATAGAATAAGTTAATAAGTAAGAAAAATTAAAAATACATCACAAGCAGTTATCATAGAAAGAGAAATCATCCTAATTTCTTCCCTATAGATTTATCATCATGGTATCAAAGGTAAGGTTGGCTAAGGGCATGATGAAGATCTCTACTACACTGAAGAAGTTCCTAAAGAAGTGTACGAAGGTGGCAAGTCAACTCAAGAAGGGAATAATATAAGTATGGGATATCCTATTTTCTTCTAAGAATAAAGTGACCAAGACATCTACAAAGGATGAAAGACTATTCTCAATACTCACAGACACATTTCAAGATGAGAATATTTGGGTGATCGACAGTGGAGCATCAAGACATATGAATGGTAAAAACAAGAAATTAAAGATATTATCAAAAGGAAAGCCCTCTTAATCCGTAGATCTTGGTGACAATAAAAGATACCCTGTGAGAGGAATTGGATCATTTTAACTTGAGTTTGAGAATGGAGGAAACATTCATCTCAACAATATCTTATTTGTTCTAAGTTTGTGAAATAATTTACTTTCCATTTCATGTCTATAAGACAAGGGTGATAGAGTTTCTTTCATTGATGGAAAGGTGGTTAATATGGGGTAAAAACTCAAGAATATAAGATGTAAGAATGATTGGGATCATGAAATCGCTCAAGCTTTGGTTCACATTGAAATTAGCCCTTATGAAATTTGGCATAGAAGATTTGGTCATCTTCACTACAAAATATTACCAACCCTAAATTCAATAGTAAATGGAATATCCAAACTAAAACAAGACCATGAAGGAGTATGCAAGGGATGTGCATTGGATAAGAACACCAAGAGACCATTTGGAAGTAGTACTTCAAGGTCAAAAGAAATATTGGTTCTTATTCCTTCTGATGTCTGTGGTGCTATGACTCCAAAGTCACTAGGAGGCCATCTATATTACATCACATTCATATATGACCATTCAAGGAAAACTTAGGTTTACTTAATGAAATCCAAGGATGAAGTATTTATCAAATTTCAAGAATTCAAAGTTGAAGTAGATAACCTTACCAAAAGGAGAATCAAGATATTAAGGTTTGATAATGGAGGAGAATATACATATAAGGAAATTATAGCCTTCTGTAAGGATTTTGGGATTAAGAGGGAGTTGATAGTCCCATATAATACCGAGTAAAATGGATACGCTGAATGAAATAGTCGATCCATTGAAGAAAGTGTAAACGTTATGCTACATGATCAAGATTTTCCAACATTTTTGTGGGGTGAAGCTACAAAGACAACTGTATACATACAAAATCAAGGTCCCCATAGGTCACTAGATAACATGACCTTAAATAAGCATTTACTGGGAAGAAACCAAGCATGGATCATCTCTGGATTTTTAGTTTTCATGTCTATATTCATATGCCAAAGGACATGAGAAATAAGTTGGATCCATCATGCATGAAGGGAATATTTGTTGGCTACAATAATTATTCTAAGGCCTATAGGATCTACACAAAAGGAGAATATCGAATGGAAGTCAATCGAGATGTGATATTTGAAAAAATTATTGCATTCAAGAAATGAAAGGATCTCCCTGTGGACTATGACGATGAAGAATCTCTGGTATTTGAAGAGGAAGTTACGAGGGAGGAACAGGAATCAAATAATGAAGATGAAGGTCGCAGTGAACCTATACAACCTGTAGTAATCCTTGAGACTAGAAAGAGACCTAATTGGTTGAAATCCACTCTATTAGATGAGGAGGGTCATGAAGAAGCTAGAGGCACATTTAGAGAAAGCAAGAAGCCCAAATGATATTTAGGGTATGCAACATATGTGACAAAGTTATTAGAAGTAAAAACATAAACTTTTGAAGAAGTTTTTAATCTTTGAGAATGGAAAGGTTCCATGAAATCAATAATGAAGAATGGGGTATGGGAGATCGTACCTAGGCTTGAAGACAAGTATGCCGTAACTTCCAAGTGGATTTAGAAGATTAAACATGGAGAAGATGCAAGTATTGACAAGTACAAGGAAATATTTGTGGCTAGAGGCTTCTCTCAACAAGAAGGGATCAATTATGAAGATACATTTGCTCCAATGACAAGGTATACAACTATACACTCATTGGTCTCTTTGGTAGCACTGATGGGATGAAATATATATCAAATGGATGTTAAGACTCATTCCTAAATGGCACAATTGATGACGAAGCTTATATAGAGCAACCCTTGGTATTTTAAGTCAAAGATAGAGAGGATTATGTTTGCAAGTTGAAGAAGGCATTATATGGTATTAAGCAAGCACCAAGGGCATGGTATGTTAGGATGTATGTGTACCTACAAATATTGGGCTTCACATAGGGTTTTCTTGATTTGTATCTCTACATCAAGGTTGTGAAAGATGAACATGTGATTTTCTTCTATATGTGGATGAATTCTCTTGACAAGTGTGGAAGGTCGAATCCAATAATGCAAGAAGAAGCTAGCAACAAAATTTGATATGAAGGATTTGGGTTGATGCATTACTATTTGGGACTATAAGTTTGGCAAGGACCTTATGAGATCTATCTAGGTCAAGGTAAGTACGTGATTGAGATTTTGAAGAGGTTGACATGATGGATTGCAAACCAATGAAAAAATTGATGATCATAAACTTGAAAATACTAAGGAGTTTTGAATCAATCCCAGTGGATCTGACCAGGTATAGACAACCGATTGGCTCACTGATGTACTTAGAAAACACTTGACCAAACATATGTTTTTTATTAAACATCCTTAATCAGTTCCAAGTTGAGTTGAAGCATGATCATTGGATAGCAACTAAGCACATTCTAAGATATATGCAAGGTACAATCCACTATTTCCTGAAATATGAAAGGAGGAGTGATGTCCACTTGATTGGATATACAGATTCCAACAAAGGAGGTAGTGAGTAGAATGGAAGGAGCACTATATGAGGATGTTTTATTTTTGGATCCTCCATAATCTCATGGATGAGCAGAAAGTAAGAATGAGTTTCTTTAAGTAGTGTTGAGGATAAATATATTCCAGCATGTGAAGTAAGTAAAGAAGTGTTCTAGTTGAGGAAGTTGTTGTCTGACTTGTTTGAAGGACCAATGGACCCTATAGTGATACATTGTGATAACACCAATTGTATAATATTGTCTAAAGACCCAATGTTTCAAGGAAAGACATAGCATATAAACAACAAGTATCACTACATTGGGAATCTAGTAAAAGATGGTGTGTTACAACTACAATATATCTCCACCAATGAGAAGGTAGCTGACATATTGACAAAATATCTTCCTAATAAGAAGCTTTTATATTTAAGAGACAAGTTTGGTCTGGTTGATATATCCTCCTAGTTGATAGGGAGAAATAGACACATCATTCTTCTCTTCACTTGGGAATACAGAATGGAGGATTGGGTAAACATATGGAATTTGATACTCTTTGAGGATGAGGTAGGACATCCAAGGTAAGAGTAGTCGAGGACCAATTTATTTGAGGACTAGCTATCCAAGATAAGAATTGTCCAAGAAGGACATACTCTGTGAACATCCAGGTGGGGTATGTGCCTTGAGAGACATTGATAATGGTGTCTATAAATCATTGGTCTTGCCAACATTATGCTCTAATATTGTGGAGAGATAGATTTATTAGTCAAGACCGTGCTATATTTCAATGATGGTTGTTATGATGCTAAATAGATGGGTTACCAATCCGACTCTTATTATGAGATATATTTAGATTGAGAATGTCCATGTACCATTTATGAATACCTCCCAGAGGGAGTGTTGAAAAATGTGTAACTAGGTTCAGTCTTCATAAATATGAAATTTACTTTTGATTCTTGTATTTTGTAAGATGAAAGAAAAATTATTATTTTTATTTTTAGGGCATGGATTTCATGCTCAAGGTCTTTATTTTAGATGTCCAGCACCCTTTGAGTGCTTCTATGGTTTGTCCTAGGTCAAGAATTCAAAAGAGTCATTTTCATAAGTTGAATACCCCATTGAGCACATTGTAACCAGCAAAGAAAATTACTTTTTGCATTTGAAAGTGTCAAATACCCTTTAAGAAAAAGTTGGCCTAGAAATTGAGAAGTCATCCTATTTTGATGAGCCACGTCCACCTTAAGAAGCATATATAAAGGAGAGAACTCAACCTCCTTTAGACACATTCACTTCACATCTCATTCAAGCGAAGGAGGAGCAGAAAAAGGCTAGAAAAGAAGGAAGAGGATGAAGGAGGAAGTTTCTAGGCTAATTATATCTCACATGTGTGAAGAAGGAAAACTAGGGTTTGCTGCTTCAAGGTTGAAATTATATATTTGCTGAAAGAGGATCAAAGTTTCTAGAAGAAGGGCCCACTAGGTCACCTTCTAGCTCTAGACAAGGAAGAAAAGAAACTGGAGCTGTTAGGAGGCCTTGGAAGGATAAATTTCACTCACATGTGTGGACACAGTAGTAGTTGTTAGGGGCCAAAAATTTTAGACTTGCAGTAGAGGCCAAAGTTCTGAAGTTGGGGGTTGAAGTTGTGCTACTAGAAGAGATTTGAATGGGTTTGACTTGGACAAAGGAAGCAAATCATTAGCAGAGTTTGGACTTGGTCTTAGAAGGGTATCTCACTTGTTCTAGAGGTCTTGGAATTCGTGAATTGAAGAATCTATAAGAAGAGAAGAGATTTAAGGGTTTTCCTCTCAAGTGGAGAGGTTTTGGCCCTAACTTGCAACCTATGTCCTGTGTACTTGTGTACTATTTTTCTTCTTGTTCTTGGTAGTTGTTTGATGATAACTGAAGATAATAATAAGAGAACAAGTTAATAAGTAAGAAAAATGAAAAAGATATCACAAACAATTATCATAGAAAGATAAAATATCCTAACTATTGCCCTATAGATTTCTCAATGTAATATGTGTTCTAGAGGTTACTGGGATGAGGGTTGAGTGCTCTTATTAGCCCTTGTGGTGTCATAGCCCTAACTCAACAATGATCTATTATTGAGAGACTTATAATAGTGATGCCAAAAGGTAGGATGAACATTCTATATCAACATCCAATTATAACTTTTTACAAGATAAGTGTTTATGTGATTATGTATGCTTTAATGTGGTAAATTATCAAATTTCTATGTGATATTTGTTATTTCCATTATAATGAATATGTGGAATATTATGTTTTTATTATTTCACATAAGTTAGACATGTTAATGTATGTGTTAGGCATGCATGTTATGCAAACGTAGGGAACATTTATCAAATTGGAATATGATTTTTTAATTATGGAACTAAGAGCCAATAGTTTCACTAAATTACCAAAATTAAGGTGTTTACAGTCACTTTATGGTAGTGTGACCCAATATAGCACGGCTATGTACATTACACCTTCAGTAATATCTTGTCAATCCTATAAGGTTCTTCAAAATTTTGGGAATTATCCATTCCATCATAGCTCTAATTTTTTTAGGATCCACTTTGACACTTTCATGTGATACAATATGACCCAAATATTCTATTTATTGAACCCTAAAGGAACACTTGAAAGGATTTGGAGATAGTTTTTTCTTTTCCAATAGTTTTAAGACCTTGTCAACATGTTGTACATGATTTTCCCAAGATCTTCTATAGATTAGTATATCATCAAAACATACTAACAACAAATTTATAATGGTTTTAATATAGAATTAATTAATTTTTGAAACGTGAAGTTACATTAATAAGGCCAAATGACATTAGCATAAACTTATGATGACCTTCATATGTCCTAAAGTTTATTTTGGGAATGTATTCTTCCCTCATTATGATTTGATGGTATCTTGAATAGAGGTCCAACTTAATAAAGAAAATTACTCTTTGTAATTCATCTAATAATTCATCAATGATAAAATTAGGAAATTTATCTTTGATTGTCACATTTTTATCTATCTATTATCTAGATGGATACCCCATGAACCTTCGTTCTTTCGAACCATCACCATGGGTGTAGATAAAGAACTTTGGGTAATTTGAATAATTCCAACCTTTAACATTTCATGAATCATGTGCTTAATTTCATATTTCTTTCATGTTGGTACATGTAAGACCTAATGGTAGGTGGCACACTTCCTAGCTACAAATAAATAGATCTTAAGGAGTTGGAAGGCCCTTACACATCTCTTTAAATACTTTGTAATTTTTTTCGATAACTTTATGGAGATCCACTATAACAAAAGGTCTAGATGTTTGAACATATAGTGAGCTTAATAGTGCACTTATACCATAATTTCCCTTTCTAAGTAAATTTTTTATGCTATTAAATCTGATCACTTTATAAGATTACCCTTAAATACTCTAAGTTCAAATCCCTTTCCTTCTTTGGAAAATATTGGGAAAAGTTTATGAAAGTTAAGAATCATTGTTCATAATGATTATAACCATTGAACCCCTAATACAACATCATCACCACCCATTTGGATGAAAATTATGGGACTATCCAATAAATCATCCCTCACAGTGAATGTTCACTGTCTCTTCTCCAAACCCCATCGAATTGCTCTTATAATATTTTGTTGGTAAACCAATAACCATGATCACATATCAATCGATGGTTATGATCATATTGAATCCATCAACTCACTTTTCTGGAAGTCTCTAGAGAAAAATAGACCTTCCTCAACTAATCTAATTTAATTAACTACTTTTCCTAAGTTATGCTTTAGAAATATTTAATTATAGGTTAATTAATCTAATTGAGGTAGTTTAATGCTTTTCTGACGAAATCTTTTCTGGGTTTTGGAGATCTCATGTTCCTTAGCCTCTTAAACACCATAGAGACTAGAACACATGTCCACTTCTACCCCAAAAAATAACACTCCCTCTTATCAAGGTAGGTGTTCTCCACTACTTTCATATGCTCCCTGAAGTTGACAAACGTTTCCCTACCTGAGGCCTTTGTGAGCATATCTATACCCTATTTTATCTTTGGGAACATGGTGTAGCTAAATTTATCCACACTACACACAATAAATTATTCTCCTTCTACATGATGTAATTGAACCATCTTTTACTTCTATTGTTCTACTTTGATCTCACATTGTTGATGCCTACTTTGTTGTTGCAACCACTGCAACTATGTGTAATGATCTCATTGATACATTGAGTCACTACAACTGGATCTTCAAATGTCTCTCAAGTGTTGTAATGCACCTTATTGACTCTACATTTCCTCTCAAGTATTTGTTTGCACCTTGCTAACTTTTCAATCCTCTTGCTACCTTTAACTCTTGGGCTCCCATATCAAAAGTAATGGTCCAACTTATTAATCACATCTGCAACAACTGGATATGATCTATTGATCAATCCCTCCTTGGATATATCTATATATCATTATTTCTCCTTCCTTGGACCCTACTCGATTTGACATACTTAAGTGTCATACTCCTCCTCTTGAGGATAATGTTGCAAACATAGTGAATTCATCCTCCAACCTGGCAGACAATTCCTCAATTTTTTTCAGAGTTTCTATCTACTTCCCCTTCTTGACCTTCTTCCTCTTTGGACATTGGATGACATAGTGACCAATTTCACCACATTTGAATCTTTTACCTTCAATAAATCCTTCTTATTCTTCTCTCCTTTTGTCCCTAGATGGGACCCTTCCTCACTTTTCCCTTCCATGTGAGAGTGATGTTCTCCTCCTCCTTCTCTACCTTTTCTCCCTTACCACTATTGTTAGTAGTGCCATGAATGAGTTCGAGCCTCATCTCCTCCTTAGTGAAATCACCCCACAGGAATTCCCAATCTAGAATCTTGTCATGCCCATAGATCACTTGGATGAACGTATGCAATTCCTTGGTAAACCCGTTGAGAGTTATCGACACAAGCTCGTCATTTGTTGGCTTATCTCTAACTACTACAAGTTCATCTTTGACCAACTAGATCTTGGTAAGATAGGTTGTTATGTTCTCACCCTTGTTAATTTTGACCATCCTCAACTTATCTTTGAGAATCATCTTCTAGTTCTCAGAAGGATCCCAGTATAACTTGACTATGGCATATTCCATCACCCTTATTATAGTCTTTTCTACAATATGTAGAATGATATGATCTCATACACCATCAATAATCATCCTCTTCACCTTTGCATTATCCCTCATATAGCCATGAAATTGGATGGGATGTTTTGGTACAACTATCATTGTTGTAGAAAACTCTTTCAAATCATATTCATTTAATAGAAACAACATCCTAGCCTTCTAGATACCAAAGTTAGAGGCTCCATCCAACATGTCCTAATCTCTCAATCCTACTATGGCCATCTCTAGAAAATCTGTTGAACTTAGTAAATTAGAGAACCCTCACTCCACCAACTGGAAAAATGATATGGAAACACTAAGTTTCCTCTACAAAGACCAACTAGACCTCTTTCTATAGACTCACACCCTCTACCTGTAACTCGCACTAGATCCTGTAACTCGTACTGGTGATTGAGAAATGCTTCTAGAAATTTGTTCTAGGGAATATACTACCTCCCTTTGTCCTCCAAAGCTACTTGCACCTCCTTCCAGATCAATTTTTGTTGTTGGAAATGGAAATACTGCTTTAGATCTATGAATTGGGAAAACTATCAATTCATACAACTTGCTTCAACCCTCTCTCTAAGGATTGAATTCAGCCATCTCTGACCCTGAGAATACTGGAGAACTGAATAAACTGCATTGAAACCCTCATGTGCTTTCTCTTCCCTACTTTAAGCTTATCTTCTACTAAAAAACCCTTATGTTGCAAACCCTTTATGGTAGATCTTCTCTATGAAATCTAATCTACCTTTGGAAACCCTTTCTGCCAACCTCATTAAATGCTATTATTCACTAAGACAACTTGCACTTCCTCTGTATCACCTCCTTGGACTAGAAATCAAACTTCTACCTCTTTGTAATTCACATTGTCTAGTTGGCATGCATAGATCTAGTTTTTTGTATTTAAAATCTCCCTCTAAGTTGCACAATCCTCGCTCTAGAGTCTCTTTGATCTGATCTACTTCTATACCATATGAAATTTCCACAATTGCAATAAATTGGACTTTAATCTTCTATCTACTTGAGATTATTTGTCTTTTGTAATTTACTTTATGACAAATAATGATTAAATCATTATTACAATATTCACAAATAAAAATGTTGTGGAATATAAAATACTAGAACTGAGAAAATGATGCAAACACACAAAAATTTGACACCGTTATTTTTAGACAAATCTTCCTTGAAAAAACCCGAAGGGAAAACCAGTGCAACAGATGAGGGTTTTATTAGTATTCAACAATTTGAGAAATATTACAATTGGTTTCCTTTCACTGGAAAACCTCCAACAAATACTGATCTCCACTAGAAAAATATACTAGACTCTAACTATCTCCTTTTTCTACTCAATCTGGTCCTCTCAAGGAAACCCACACTCCTCCAACCTATTCTTTCTTTGGTAAATTCACACTGCTACTCTCAAAAACTCATATAGCCACTGGGAACCCCTCCCAGCAAGTCATCCTACCTCGTAGAATACTCTAGGCCCACTCGCTCTACCTATGATGATAGATCTGACTCTAGCTCACTGAAACAAGCTCCTCTTTCGCTCACACTGTCAAACTAGCTATTCGCACTGGCTAAATTGTCCTCCCTTTTCCGGCCTCTCTAAAATTAGAAAATTATTGGGAATCTCCAATGAAATCCTTCACCCAAATCTCTATTGAACCACTACTACTTACTCTCTCCCTAACTTCAACTACACCCTTTCCAAATCACTACAAAGTAAGTTGAACTTCCTGAATGTTTTGTCTTGTCCAAACCCCATCGACTTTCTCTTATAATATTTTGTTGGGTAACCAATAGCCATGATCACATCTCAATCGATGGCTATGATCATATTGACTCCATCAAATCACTTTTTTGGAAGTCTATAGAGACAAATCAACCTCCCTCAATTAATCTAATTTAGTTAACCACTTTTCCAAAGTTAGAAATAGGAAATATTTAATTATAGGCTAACTAATCTAATTGAGGTAGTTATAAGGCTTTTATGATGAAACCTTTTATGGGTTTTGGATATCTCATGTTCCTTAGCCTCTTGAACACCATAGACACTAGAAAACTTGTTCCTTGCTACTCCAAAAACTAACACACTTGTGCTCATCCATTATAGATATGAAATGTTTTCATCTTTATTTTGTTTTGGCACATGTGTTTTTGCAATCTAGTGGTGATCCGAGAAACGTTAATGGAATTAATCCGATTTGGTAGTTTTGATCAATATTAATCGATTCCAACTTAGCAAGTATTTTGATTTTTTCATTGGGACATTGTTTATACCCTTGTGTTGGACAAAGAAAAGAATTATGCGCATATGGATAAAGCAAAGAGAGTGATGGTAGGGTGAGTTAGACTATGTGAGAATTCTCAAATTAAAGTGTCTTGAGTCAATGAGTTTGCACTCCCTATTGTAAATTTCAAAGATCATTTGGCAGAGTGTGATTTAGAAGCTCGTGTGCACATAGAATAGTGAATGTGTTCCTCTATATGTAGAACGATTTGAACCAAATACATAGTATGCACCCTGTAGCAAATATTTGCCACTCTTGTAGCTACACAAATGGTTAACTTGCCAACGTAGTGATTAGATCCCAAATGGTGTGAATGAATTCAAGTGGTTGTTTATCTATCACACATTTGATATATCCTTCATGGATCTAGTCACTCGAAGTCATAGAATGACATAATCACATCAAGTTGGTCCAAATTGGATTGTGGGGCGTTATTGTTAATTGATCAATCTAGAGTTCAGAAAGTATATTGATTGGAGCCAAAAGGAGGTGCACATGTACACATTTACCATATACATCATGTAGAGTGTGATGAAATTGCACAAAGTTGGTGCATTGCTTGGTCACTAGTGTTTTAAAGAGTGTGCATTTCCTTGCAGTTGGACAATGCGAGATATTGTGACATTGTGATGGTATCCTTATACACACATGTGCAATTTGGTGATCGAATGAAAAATCATTGACAAAGTATATGAACTTGAGGGAATTGTGAATGGCTGAGGAGACAAGATCTAGTGTTGGTGATAGAGTATTATGATGATTGTTTGGTTTTGGATGTAGATTTATCATTGGTGCACAATGCTGATATGATTATTTACCTATGTGAATAGATCCCAGTTGACAAAGATGTTTGAAGCTGTGTGGATTGAATGATGTGGCATATTGTGAAGCCATATGTTGCAAAGTTCGATTAGTGCAAATTGTAATTCTAACATGGTTTTCTGGATGAGATGTTTTATATTGCTAAGCTAATTGTGTTGCAGAGATTTTCATGTGAAGAGTATGTTGTTGAAGTAGTGATGGTTTTATAGGAGTGAATGGCCTTGAATTTGTATATTGTCATTGATGTTATGTATTTGTTATATTAACAAAGCAATGCTATGTGATATATATTGTTGTTGTGAGGTGAAATTGAATTGATGAACAATGAGAGGTTTCATGTGTTACTCAAAGTAATGTTGTTGATGTTGAGGGTTTGCTGAGCATGTTGTTGAATGTTTATTGAGTGTATATGTCAGAGGAGCATTGCTGAGAAAGACTGCATGTAGAGGATTTATATATGTTGTTTTTGTAAAGTTTTCACTGAGTTATTTGAGCAAAGTTTGATTATTATATGATGCATAGGTATTTGGTATTGTTGTGAGCATAGGTCATTATTATTGAGGATAGTATTGTTGGTTAGAGTAATGAGTATGATGCTATTGTTGGGTTGTCAAACTAGGGTTTGTGGCATAATCTGTAGTGCAGAAGGATATTTGGCTTGATAACCAAAGTGTCTTATTATTGTTTCAAAGATGTTGAGTAGAGAATCGATTATTGATGTATGTTGCTAAAGTTTTCTATTAATACACATGGTGAGAAAAACAAGATTTGATTGTTAAGCTAAGATTGTAATGAAAGTTGTGTTTACATTTTCATTGAGCAAGAAATTTTGGTGGATCCAGTATGAAAATCAATGTAATGTGGTCCACAATTGTTTGTGCAAAGAAGGATATAGTTGGTCCAATCTGAAAATTGTGAAATGTGGCCTATAAGTGTTGTGTTGTTGCAGGTGGATCCTAGTTTGAAAATGCATGAAAATTGGTCCACAAGAATCTGAGGATTGGAGCCTTAACTGGGTAAGTGGTGGCTTGCTAGCAAGTGGTAGTTAGTTGATTCAGGGAGTGGTGGCTTCCTTCCAATGGCGTCTAGAGAAACTTTTGAAGCTGGTGCATTAGAGAAATTTTGAGGTAAAAAATTGGCCTCAAAACAAAAACGTACAAAAAAAATGAACTTTATAAGAATCAATAAGATTCAATATGATGAGGTCAACCATGGGGGTTGATTCACCATTTTTGGAGTAAAAAGGTAAAAAGATAAAAAAAAAAACTACTTTTTTGAACCATATTTTTAACTTATCTCACTATGATTTTACTCAAATTTTGATTTGGATCATTCATTGGATGAAAAATTTAATTTTTCATCCAAGGACTACCTATGTTGCATACTTTCGATGGACCCTACTACATAAAAAAAATGTGTAATACATGAAAAAACATGAATGCAATCACATCCATTCATGTATTTCACTTTTTTCATGTAGTAGGGTCCATCCAAAGTATGAAACGTGGGTACTCCTTGGATGAAAAATTAAATCTTGCATCCAATGAGTGCTCCCACTAGAAATTTGAGGAAAATCATAGGGATATAAGTTGAAAATATGAGTTGAAAAAGTAGTTTTTTTCCATTTTCCTGCCAAAACTTGATGAGGTAATCTAATATTCTTTTATTATTTCCACTATTAATTTACAATATTCCTTAGGAGGCTGATTTTAGACCTCAAAATTTCCCTAATGGGCCTTTAGTAGGTTGGGCTTGTAGCAGGTGGTGACTTGCATATTTGAGGAAATGGTGGCTTCTGTCAACACGTGGTTGCTTGTGTTCAGTGCAAGTGAGTGCCTTCAAACTAGTGGTGGCAAGTGTTTCATGTACAAAGAAGAAGATTGATAATAATAAGAAGAAGACAAGCAATTGTTGGGTGGTTTTTCTCCCATAAGGGTTTCAACCAGAATCTTGGTATTAATGTGTTGATGTGATGATTTTATGTGCTTTGGCGATTTATGTTGCTCATTGTTTACTTGTGCATTACTATACTTATGTTATTTTTTTTATTACCTTATGGTGCTAACTAATTAAACGTTGATTCAATAAATCATAAATAAAAGGGAAAAAGTTATAATCGGTGACCAATTGAGTGAAATATTTATTCATCCCCCCTCTTATCTTTTTAACACCTACATCATCCTAGCCCCATACCATTTCATCGAATCTCTAATTCAAGTTACCGAGAGAGCATGAGATTGTAGGCCCATGAGTCATATTCATCCACACTTCCTTACTAGCAAATGGACAAAGGGAAAACTACCCAAAATTTTGATTATTTGCACTTATGGCATAAGGGCTCGATGTTAAGGAGCCACTAATGGTGAATGATAATTGACAACAAGGTAAAATACCTCTTAAACACTGATAACACAAAAGTTCCAGAGACATGAATGAGAACAAGGTTAAACATCAAAGTCACATAGCACTTCACCACTTAGCAAAGGAAATGCCCCAATTTACTCAACCAAATTGATCTACTATGAATCTCATTCAAGTAACATGCTATTCATGTAGCTAACTCTATAACTTATAACATTAGCAACAACACAAAGTTCTACAAAACCAACATAACCATGATAACATACAAATAAGTATTCAACCAACATAACTATGAGAACATATAAGTAAGAATTCATCCAACATAACCACGTGAATGTATAAGAAAGCATTTAACATCCATGGCATAAGTATTTACATGAGTAGATACACTCATCTGACTAAATTAAATGGTTGGCAACTAAGGGAGGGACTTCAACTATCCACCAAACCATAGGCCAACTACACTTCAATTTTTCTTATAGTTGACTAGCCCTAAGTTGGATTCAATGTCTAAGGAGGTAATTGCTCAAGCTTGTAATTTCACACCAATAACGAGTCAACTAGTTTAGAGATGGAGTGCATTGTCTAGGTGGTTTATCAAATTTCCTCATGCACTAAGAACCACAATGACTTTTCTGCCTATCTGACACAGATCACATGAATTTGTCCAAGGGTTAGTGAAGTTCTACTCAGTCTAGGAGGATGAACTCACTCTAAGGGTGGTTTATTGTTTGGATTTTCAAGACAAGCACTAAAGGAGTCTAGATCCCACTATGCAGGTGGTTTATCAGCTTACATTGCAAGCACTGAAGTGATTTATCAACTTACACTACAAGCACTTAAGTGGTCTATCAACCTCAAGGAAAGCACTTAGTGGTTTATTAACCCTTTTCAATAGGCACCTGAGAGTCTCAACCATGCCAAGTGGTTTATCAACCATTCCAACAAGTACCTCAGTGGTTTATCAGCTCATTGAACAAGTTGTAAGTGGTTTATCAACCCCAAGGAAAGAACTTATAGGTTTATCAGCTGAGACAGTAAGCACTAGTGATTCATTATCTCCACTAAGCCTTCACTGGCCTATCACACCAACACACAACCACTAGGCACACCAATAAATTCAAGGAATGATGCCCCACATAGCATATGGCTCGTAACCATCTTCTCTTCTCTTCTCTTCTCTTCTCTTCAATGCTTCCTCGTCATCATGTGCTCTTCCCTCTCTCCCTTTATGTCATAATGACTACTTTCCTCCTACCTCGTTCCCTTCTCTCCCTTTGCATGTTGACTTTTCCCAACACATCCCACAGGGAAAGGTAAGCATGGTCATCATCCTTCGCTTCAGATTTTCCATACACAACTTCAATGCCTTGCACTAGTAGACCATTAATTCATCATGGAGATAGATGGGAAGAAATAAATTAAGCAGCCTAGTTTTGGGTTTTAAACACAAAAAAAAGCAACCTCCCCTCCTCAAACCTATGAATCCATGTCCACTACTCCAACTCAACCATTTTTTTAATTTCTACATTTATTTAGATAAACAGTTATACATGGTGACATTTACATTAGGTAAGCAAAAATGGTTGTTACATGAAATTTAATTGCTTAAATTAGGGACATAAAATTATCAATCTGGGAGTTATTAAGCTTATGATATGTAGACACCATGTGTTTAGGATCAAAACATCTATGCTACTTCTATCAAATTCAAAAGGAAATTATCTTAATAGATCATTCCAAAGGGTCACGATTAAACATCCAGACTAATCTCATTTAATGAACTCAACAATTCGAACAAATCTCGTAGCTGTATAAATAATTTAAATAAATAAGTTTGCAATGATAAATTAAAATCCATAAGTTCTTTATGATTATAGATTCGGGTCTTAGAACTTTGCAATTTTCTCAAGATTCCTTGGGATTGTGCCATTTAGATTTATGGTAGCACACCACACCTAGCCAACAACATGCAATCATAAATTAAAGACCATAAAGGAATGAATAGTAAAGCATAAATAAATTAACAGTAAAAAGAAGCAATCAAAACTAAGAAATTAAATAAGAATAGTGAACTACGAAATAAATTCACATTATTAAATCTGGTAAATGCATAAATCAAATGCACATAAGAAAATAAACTATTTGGGCAGTGTATACTAGAGAGAGGGGGGCATGCCTCCATTGGAATACACACCCAAGAAAGGATATAAAACTCTATTCATAATATACAACAAAGAGTTCTTCATTTAAGCTTTCAAATGCAATGTTACAAAGTAGTTATTCCAGTCCCAGCACAACCCTATTATTTGGCAAATCAAGCAATTGATTTACAACAAATGATAACTAGTGTCCTCTCCTCCCTCTAAATCTAATTTATGTACACAACTTCAATTACATAGAAGGGAAAATTGGATAACAACAAATCCCTTCATTTTCAGATCTACAATAGTTACATCTGTGATTTGACTTTATTAAGAAAAATATTATTTGCACAATATTGGACTAATTTGAATAACGGAAAAGATTTGGTTGTCTAGTTTTGGGGAATATCATGGAGAGATCTAGGGAATCCAATCCAAATGATATGCTCAAACATATTTGTGTAAAAAGTGTTGTCCAAAACTTTGACCAAAGATCAGCAAAACATTTGTTGAATTTGGGGATGAATTAATAGTAAGGAAACAACATGAATGTTGATATTAACAAAACTCATATGCTCAATTTCATCCCACTAAGTGCAACCAAGAAAACTAATGAATAATTTTGAAAATGAACATTACGACACTTTTTTAAAAACTATTACAAATTTCCCCCATGGAAAACTTGTCTATACAGACATTATTTTATAAATATGCCTATGTCTTCATCAAATTATGATATTTTTCGCAAAACCCATGTCCTTGAAATTTCCATATAGGGTCTTGTTGATTTGCAAATGTCATGAAAATATCGTCCCTAAAAACAAGCTACTATAGAAATTCCGGTAATTCCTTCTCTATCATATTTCTGGAAACTATCATTAAGGCTACTAAAAATTTGCAAAGAGTTAGGCATCATAATATCTATTCTAAATAATCACCAAATTACAAGGAATTGATGAAAATTAACAATTAAAAGTCTCAGGATGCTCATAGGAAATGAAGCCCTTTATTAAGTGGGTAAATGTGATAATATGAATATAAAAGTGAATATGAAGGGTGAATCAAGTGAAAATAATAATTTAAAATGTGTCAAAACCCAAGCTCAACGCTCCTCAAGAACTCCATTATCCACATAATCTTCTTCTTATCAATTGAGAGCATTAATTTAAGAATCTAATCTATTCATCAATGGGATAACCATGTAGAAATGATGAAATTGATGGAATATATATATATAATCCTAAAGAAGTCACCTTTAAAGCCTTATTCAAAAGGCTTCTACAATTTTAGGGATTTTTTATGAGAATACAAATCAAATCCTTAAGAAATCACCATTAAACACTTATTCAAGAAAAAGACTCAGCAATTTTAAGGATCCCTATGGAAAGTGAGCCGACCCTTGTGGTCCAAGGAAATCCATGGGTGAAATAGTTCCCATAAAATCTTGAAGGAAATCCATGGGGAAAATAAAAAATCAATGGGTGAAATTATTCTCATAGTACCATAAAGGAGAAATCCATGGGGAAAATAAAAAATCAATGGGTGAAATTATTCTCATAGTACCATAAAGGAGAGACATAGGAGAAATTGTTACAATAAAGCCTTTATTTAATGAAAGGTGGGAAAAATAGCTCTAAAAACATCATGGGTTGAGGAAATATTGGCAAATTACTTACCAAAAAATATTGATTCTGAAAAATCAAGGAGAATTGAAACTTTGATCATGAGATTCAGTGGGAGAAACCTATTTCCAAGTATTTCCTTTCTATTTTATGGGGATGAATGATTTAATATATTAATTTTTAAAATTAATATTTGGGATAAAGATTATAAATCATTATCATAGTAAAAATTCACCCCCTCAAAATTGTGAACCCCAAAACTTTTCCCCTAATATTTTCCTTCGAAGTGTTGTCATTAAACTTAAATCTTGTCATTTTTCTTGTAACATAACTATAATTGTTTACGACGCACAATATTTCTTAAAACCACAATTTTCCATTTCTTTCTTTGGTACCTTTATTTCATGTGCCCATATATCTAAATGGGTTGAATTCATCATTCTATAGCTTTGATGCCATACTTCTTCACTCCACTATTGTGATTTACTTAATGCATGCAAGCATGACAATGCAATCTCTTGAAAACAAAATTAGTCGAACATAGATGTTGAGAAATATATAGGGCAATGATTATAGTGATTTCTCTTTACTTAATAACTACTTGTGATGTATTTTTTACATATTAGCTTTGTTAATTATTATTATGTGTGTATCATCAAACAACTACCAAAAACAAGAAGAATAAGAACACAGAATATAGGCTGCAAGCCAGGTCCAAAACCTCTCCACTTGAGAAGAAAACCCCAAAATATCTTCTTTTCCTTATAGATTCTTCAATTGATGAATTCCAAGACCTTAAGACTGACTTCAGAACCCTCTAAAACCAATACCAACCTCTCTGAATGATGTGCTAACCTTGATCCAGTCAAACCCGGTCAAATCTATTCCAGTAGCACTTCTTCGACCTCCAACTGTAGAATTTCGGCCTCCATTGCAGATATGAAATTTCAGCCCCTACAATAGTTACTTCTTCCACACGTGTGACCTTTGATCTACCTTCTAAGCCTTCCCTTGACCTTCATTTTCCTTTCCCTCACTTCTAGAGCTTGAGGATGAACCTTGGTGACCTTCGCTTGACCTACTTGATTTCTTTTCTCCAAGATCAAACTTGTAGATAGAAACCCTAGATCTCTTGCAAAAATCCTAGTTCTCCTTAGCACATGTGAGAGAGAAATAGCCCAAGCAAAGATCTTTTTCATCCTCTTCCCCTTCGCTACCTTCTTCTTGCTTCTTCTTCACTAGAATGAGATATGAGTGAATGTGTCTCAAGGAGGACGAGTTCCCTCCTATATATAGGCTCTTCAAGGTGGACATGGCTCTTCTAGGCCGACTTGGTCTTGGAGGGTATCTGGACACTTTTTAAGGAAAAAATAATTTTATTTACAAGTTACAATGTGGTCGATGAGGTCTTTAACTTATGACAATGACTGTTTTGGCTTCTTGACCTAGGACAAATGCTAAAAGCACTCAATGGGTGCTTGACCTATAAAATAAAACACCTTGAGCATGAAATCCATGCTCCAAAAATTATGTTAATAATTTTCTTTCATTTTACACTGTTAGCCTCCTGCTGCAGCAGGTTACTCATCTTTCATGATTGACATTTTTACATGCCAAATATGTCATTCTTTACATACTGCAATGTTTCATATTTGCTATAGATGCCAGAAAAGGATGCTAGGAGAATGTGCCACTTCAAGTGCCATTGCTGTGTTCCAATTTTGATATACTATTCCATTTTGAAGAACTCTCGGTTAAAGGGAGGTCCAAACAGTTTAATCTTGGTCTCCCTAGGTTTCAATTTTCTGTTTTTAGAATATAGAGAATTAACATCTATCCAAACAGCTTAATCTTGGCAGATTCCTAGATAGGTAGAGAAGCAAGGGTGCTCAACAGCCTAATCTGAGCCCTGGATGAAATAAGTGTAGATATAGATAGGAAGACAGTAAAAGAAAAAGTTGAAGAGCTGGGTTTGCTAGCTGAAGTGCACCCAATCCAAAAAGAAGAAAAAATGGTAGATAACTAGGTTGGGTAGGTAGTTTTGTGGCCGCAGAACCAATGATTGTGATCAGTTTTGTGTTTTCAAGTGCTATATCTATTTAAATCACAATTGCAAGGCAAAAATCCATTTGAAGGACTCAAGCGAGGCATGTCTAACTCCCCCTTCTTCCTCCTTCCCCAAATCATTCACTAACTTCCCCAAAAGAGGTCAAGATCTGCCTAATATCTCTTAAATCCATCATGTTTCATATCATTTCCCTAGTAAAGATTTGCTTTACTTAAAAGAGTGTTCATATGTCCTCTACAAAGTTCTATCCCCCCTTTTTTAAAGCCTAAGACCTCTAAACTTAGCGCTTTCTTGTCACAAGCCATATTAATTTCTAACTCTATTATATAGCTCCCTGTCTATTTCCCCCTTCCCCTATTAAAAATTATGTTAATAACTCCCCTATATAGTTATCCCTTCCCCCCTGGTTGAAAGATAACCATAAGTACACTTGGGAATTGCTAAGTTTGTCTGAAACATAGAAAGAACCCTCATCTTGCCCCTTTGAAACCATCTTCCAATGCAATGGACTCCTTCCAAAGCATGAAATTCTTCCTTTCTAGGTTATCGGACCCTCCCTAGGTCTCAAATACTCTTCAAAAACGTATATACCTTTCTTCCGATCACAATAATCCTTGCTGACTGCCTTAACATTCTTCTAATCCCTTTGGACCCCCTGCAACGCGATTGTCGCAGTCGGAGGTCACAAAAGTAATGTTGTTCGTTTTTTGTTCTCCCCGATGGATGCTTCGCCGATGTCATTTCGCAAATCAGCGTATCACAAAAACTATATGCCACATATATATGCCCCTTCCCCTTTTCGCCGATGCGATATCACAAATTAGAAATCGGTGGTCGCAAGAGTCTTGTTCCCAAAGTGCATGCCACTTCCCTTTGCTCCGATGCGACATTGTTATAGCATCAAGAGAATATATCACATCACAAATACTTCCTCGCCACATGCCTTCATTTACTTATATATTTCCTTTAAAACATGATTTATCATTAAGACAGGTTTCACTGCAAATTCATCACAGATCGCAGCATTTCAGTTACCGTTATCGCATCGCAAAAGCATATAAGGCACCGCACCATTTAACACCTTGCCACATCACCCCGCTGACATCATCCGTCGTACCAGGACCCACCGCTGACGTCATGCTGATGTCACCCGCCAAAAAAGGGCACGCAAGCGTGAAAATGCATCTTAGGAGGCCTGAATTCAAATTCTGAGGCAGTTTTCGATGCGCGATTAGCGCCATCGCTACGGGAAATGGGCCATATTGGAGAATCTTTAGGGAATCTTTTGATTCCATAGCCGTTCTTGCGCCGAAAAGAGCAGAAAAGGCCTAATTTTGCAATTTTTAACGTATTAGAAGAAAGAGAAAGACCCGGTTCAGGCATTAAAGAGTATCAGGGCAGATGTGAAGCCAAAATCCATGTCAAAGAGTATCAGTGTTGTGGCGAAGCGTATCAGTAAAGATCTTCTCGGGGCTCGAGGAAAATAAAGCATTAAAAGAAATCCTTGAAAGTCAAGAAGCAGTTAAGGAACCATTCAAAGCCCATCATCATAGTGACTGCACATTAAAACTCACATAAGATCAGTGGACCAAAGCTCAAAGCTCAGTTATTGCAACAACACTACACCAAGTCACAGAGGACACTACATTAACTCCTTTCGATCCAGTTGCTTCTGGCACAGCTCAATAGATATTTTATTTGCATTTAATTTCAGCACAAGTTTAGGTTTTAAAAACTTTTTCCCGTAGACCTGTTTAGGTCGGTTGTAATAAATACTTTTGGATATTTTACCTATAAAGATAGCCCTGAACAATGTAACAAGGGTTGGTTTTTGGTTAGTTGGATGTTTTGATAGAGCAGAGACTCGCACTGTGTATTTGATAATTTCTATAATCAAAGACTGCTTAAGAGCTCGGAGAATGAATTATGTACTGTGTTTAATGGTTGAAGAGTGACTGTGCAATTCTTGTGCTGATACATGACTCAATAAGTGCTTCTTACCTCTGTTCTTCCATTCCTATATCATTATCTAAGCAGCAAAAAGAAAGAATAGCTTAGAATTTGTTTAATTGCACTCTATGCTCAATTTCTGTTGTTTCTTTATGTTTTTCATCTGTTTTAGGCATAAATATGAATTCCATCTGGCTCATGTTTGCCCTAATTCACCATGTATGATAGTTATCCAGGGATTAGTAACTGCCCCTAGATAGAGCTCATTTTCCTTCCCTCTGTTAAGCTGATTGAGAGATTCTTAATTTCCAGTCATTCCTTACATTTCACCCCATCTCTTTAGCTTGAAGGTTGTTTCATGTGCAACTACCTTGCTCCATATTCCTCTTGTGATCAAAAAAGCCTACGTGCAGTCCTACTCCTTGACTCCATGCCCAATGGTTTGAAACTTATCACTCTATGCATGCCTCTCTACTTGAATGCACCTTCCTTCCATTCAAACACCATCCAAACCTAAACAAAACCCACTAAACCCAATAGCTAGCCTAAAATCATCATCAACAAAGCTAAATCATCAAGAGAGAGCCCTCTCTGATTGCAGGTAGGCTAGAACCTGCAATCCAAAGATTGGTTTGTGGTTACCTCGGCCGTATCCCTTCAGGAGCTTAGGGACAACCTGAGTGATAACATAATGGCGACTCCATTGGGGAACTTCCTCAGATAATCTCACAAAACCAGTCCGAAGCTCCGCAGAGGAAGAAACTAAACTTTAAAAAGTTTCAGTTTAACCTGTATTGTTAGAAAAATTCCCAAAAAACAAGCTAGAAGCTGGCTCCCAAGAAGCATTCACGTTACACAAGATCAAATCCATATCTGGATCCCCCAGCTGTTTTTGAAAACCCCAATATAATTCCTAAGATCATTAGAAAACAAGAGCAACAAGAAGGTTTGACTGCTTCCAGTCCTGAAACAGTGCAACGTAGCCATTTGGCAACCCCTGTTAAAGTTTTGTTTTGCTCAAACCCTACTTCCCCTTGTTCAACATCCACTTCTTCAAACCCTGTTTCCACACCTCCATCCACTACGCATACCACCACTACTACTCCAAATATCCCAGTTGCCCCAATTGTTCCACTTATCCCTGTTGTTCCACTTATCCCTGTTAATATGGAAAATAGATATGCACCTTTACAGCTGCCTGCAAATCCCGGGGCTATGCCTCAGGATTACCAGACAAAAATGACCTATTTTGATGGCACAAATGCCTGCACATCCCTTTAGCATACAAAGAAAATGCAGGACTACTTTGAGAGTTATGAAATTGATGACGATAGTGTGAGAATGAAAATTTTTGTCCAAAGTTTGACCGGTGATGTCAGGACCTAGTTTAGAGCACTCCCAGCCAATACCATAGGAGACCCAGAAGCCTTATATCAGTCGTTTATCAATAGATGGGAGAAAAAGAAATACCCCTTGCACATATTATCTGAGTATGACACTATCAAACGAGGCCCTCAGGAAACTGTTTTGGACTACTGTGCAAGGTTCAATAATGTCTACAATGCAATACCATAGAACCTAAGACCTCCACCTGATCTTGCTTTGTATAAATTCCCTGATGGTTTTGATGCTGAAACGGCGTATCAGTTAAGGGAAAGAGCCCCTCAAAGCCTTGCAAAGATGCAAAATGTTGCTGTTAGTGTGGAGGCAAACCTAATTGCCAAAAGAAACAGAGCTAGAACTGAGAGAAGAACAACCTTTAAGGAAGAACCCTCGGCCTTAGACTAGAAGCTGGATGCTATTATCAATGGCATGCATAGGCTGGGAGACAGAGTAGAGAGTGTTGAGAGGAAATCATCATGGGAAGGGCAATAGCCCAACACCATAAGGAATCCAAACTTCAAGAAAAATCAAACCGCAAATGCTGGAAGGGCTAGTCCCGACCATGATATTAGGCCTCCTTTCCAAGAAAACTACGCAGAAGCATCCACATCCAGTGAGCCCACAGAAGAGACTCTCATGAACTTGATAGATTCGAAAAATGAGCAAAAAATCTTTCTCACTAAAGAATACCAAGACTACCCTGATATAAAACAATTTCAGACCAAGACAAGAGAGTCTTTTGATTTTAAACAAGGTTATGATTCTGCTGTGTATGAGGTCCACAAACAATATAAGCTGAGAACAAGAACCATTGATATCCCTGCACCTAGCAAAACAAAGGACAACAAACAGCCTAATAAGATTAAAGGCAGGGTTGTCATAACAGAACTAGCTGATATTGCTGTCCCAAACCCGCATCAGGTGACTGTAGAGGACATATCAGACATATAGCCTCCTACTGATCAGCCTCTACCTTCTTTTTCCTCAAAAGAAAATTTGAACGGCACTCCAAAAAATCTTCCCAAGACAGAAATACCACAAACTGTCATTCACCATAACATAGACAATCCAAAGGAAAACACAGAGGCTATTCGTGAAAAGGAGAAATCTGCTACTATGAACGCAAAGAATCCATCAGAAAAACCATTCAATTTAGAAGCAGAGATTGGAAAACTTAAAATATCCATCCCCCTCTCAGAACTTGCCAAACATGATGTATATAGGCAACAAATTCAAAGATCACTTCAATTGCCAGAGGTCAGGGATGATGTAAATGTTCTAGATGATACCCCTGAGCTGCTGTTTGGTCCAGAAGTTAATGGAAAAACAACATATGGATCTGTTCCACATTTTTATGTTAGTTTGCACATACATGACAAAATCTTGCACAATGCTATGTTTGACTCAGGTGCCTCACACAATCTTATGCCCAAAGCTGTGATGGAAAAGCTAAACCTTGATGTCACAAGACCCTACAAGG
>APFE030889025.1:2201-30720 GCA_000404065.3 Pinus taeda | reverse complement strand
CATTGAGAAGGAAGTAAAGAGAATGTTTGAAGCAGGTATTATAGCACCCATCAAATTCTCTGAATGGGTATCCAATCTGGTTCCCACAAGGAAAAAATCAGGTGATATCAGATTGTGTGTAGACCTAAGAAACTTAAACCAGGTCTCTTTAAAAGACCACTACCCTTTGCCTAAAATGGACCACATCCTACAAAGAGTAGTGGGTTCCTCTAGAATTTATTTACTAGATGAATTTTCAGGCTTCAACCAAATACTTGTTCACCCAGATGACCAAGACAAGACAGCCTTTACCACACCCTGGGGAACATTTAAGTATGTTAAAAAGCATTTCGAGCTAAAGAACGTTGGTGCCACCTTTCAAAGAGAAATGGATATTTCATTTGCCAAGGAAATCCATGAATTCCTTGTTGTCTATCTTGATGACTTTAACCCCTTTCTCCAAATCTGATCAAGAACACCTCAAACACTTAAGGCAGATCTTCATGACATGCAGGAAATATGGCATTTCCTTGAACCCCAAGAAGTCCTTGTTTGGCCTTGAGGAAGGTAAGTTGCTAGGCCACATCATCTCAAAAGACGGTATCAGAATCGATCCGGAAAGAACTCGAGCAATCCTTCAAATTCCATACCCAAGAAACATAAAAGATTTGCAAGCATTCCTTGGAAAGATCAATTTCCTAAGGAGATTTATCCCAAACTTAGTAGAACTGATAAGACTGTTAAGTAACATGTTAAAAAAGGATGCCAAGGTAAGATGGTCTCTGGAAACCAAGTAGGCTTTTGAAAGTATCAAAGCCGCCTTGACTCAAACACCTGTACTCACAAGTCCACAATTTGACAAGGATTTTATCATCTTTTCCTTTACTTCGGAACACACGATAGCTGTTGTCCTTCTGCAAAAGGATGATCAAGGAAATGAAAAGCCTATTGCATTTTTCAGCCGAGCCTTAAGAGATGCACCTTTGAAATATCAAATCATGGAAAAGCAGGCCTATGCCCTTGTCAAATCTATCAAAGACTTCAGAGTTTATATTTTGTATTCACATGTGATTGCTTATGTCCCAAACTTTGTTGTAAAAGACATATTAACTCAAGAGGGGCTAGAAGGCAAAAGAGGCAAATGGATTGCCAGTATCCTTGAATATGACATTGAAATAAAACCCACAAAGTTGATAAAGGGACAAGGTTTAGCCAAGCTAATGTCCCAAACAAACTTTCAGGCCTTAGACATCAACCAGCTGGACAATGAACAGGAGCTGGAGACTCCACAGATCAGTGAAACCTTTTTACAATCCCCATGGTATGCCGATGTTTGCTATGTATTGTTAAACCTGTGTGCTCCCCTAGGATTGTCCAGAACCAAGCAAATATTTTTGAAGATGAAATCTCTAAAGTTTTGTGTCTTAGATGGTGCCCTATTTTGGAAAAATCATGAAGGAATATTGCTAAACTGTTTAACCATAAATGAAACCAACAGCATCACGAAAGAGTTCCATGCAGGGGACTGTGGAGGGCATCTATATTGGAAGTCCAGTGCTGACAAGATTTTAAGGGCTGGTTATTATTGGCCCTCTCTATTTGTAGATGTCAAAAAATTAGCTGTCTCATGTCACAAATGCCAAATCTTTGAAGGAAAAAGAAAACTTCTCCCTTTGCCCCTTAAGCCTATCTCAACCGAACAGCCTTTTCAACAATGGGGTCTTGACTTCATAGGTGAAATCCACCCCTTCTTCAGGGCAGCACAAGTGGATTTTAACAGCCACCGACTATTTCACCAAGTGGATTGAGGCCATCCCATGTAGGCAAGCCAATGACTCCACTATTATCCGGTTCCTTGAAGACAATATCCTTTCTAGATTTGGCTGCCCTGAGAAAATCATCACTAACAATGCTACTGCTTTCAAATCCAGAAAGATGATCAACTTCTGCCATAAATTTCACATTACCTTGGGCCACTCTTCAGCTTATTATCATCAAGGCAATGGCTTGGCCGAATCATCCAACAAAAGTCTCATCAACATTATAAAAAAAGTGTTGGAAGAGAACAAAAAGAGTTGGCATAGGAAGCTCACAAATGCCTTGTGGGCAGACAGACTTTCAACCAAGAAATCCATTGGGATGAGCCCTTATGAGCTAGTATATGGCATGGAAGCCAGATTTCCTTCATCTTTGGGCATTCCTATTGTCAAATTGTTATAGGAGATTCAGGCTGAACCAAATGACATCTAAAGAAGAATTAATCAGACCATTCACCTTCAACAAACCAGAGAGCAAGTGTATGGCAGAGCTCAAATTTTGCAAGAGAAGTTCAAAAAGATGTTTGATAAAAGAGCCAAGACTGAAGATCTCTGTGTTGGCAGCAAAGTTCTAAGGTGGGACTCACGAAGAGAAGACAAAGGCAAACATGCTAAGTTTGATTTTCTGTGGAAAGGTCCATTCATTATCAGCGCAGTGCAAGGAAACAACACATATTTCCTCAAATCCAAAGACGGCAGCACAGCTGAAGAAGGCCCTGTAAATGGCTGAATGTTAAAACATTATCATAATCCCTTTTGTTGAAAATCTCTCAGCAAGATGATGTATGTACATAAATGTTTTTATATATCAGCATTTTATTTCATTATGTATATAAAAGTCCAAGCAATAGAGCACGCAGAAGAAAGCAGGTGGTGCTACATAGGTCACAGACATTTCAGTTGAGGGAAGTTGCTGTTCTCATTCCCACAGTTTTAATTATCAGACAGTAAGCACTGAAAATTTTCAATTTATAGCATCAATAGAAGATCTAGGCAGTCTGACCTGCTGTTCTTGACTTTTCACAAGGAAAAGCCATCCCCAAGTGGAGCCACTGTTAGCCTCCTGCTGCAGCAGGTTACTCATATTTCATTATTGACACTTTTACATGCCAAATATGTCATTCTTTGCATACTGCAATGTTCCATATTTGCTACAGATGCCAGAAAAGGATGCCAGGAGAATGTGCCACTTCAAGTGCCACTGCTGTGTTCCAATTTTGATACACTATTCCATTTTGAAGAACTCTCGGTTAAAGGGAGGTCCAAATAGTTTAATCTTGGTCTCCCTAGGTTTCAATTTTCTGTTTTTAGAATATAGAGAATTAACATCTGTCCAAACATCTTAATCTTGGCAGATTACTAGATAGATAGAGAAGCAAAGGTACTCAACAGCCTAATCTGAGCCCTGGATGAAATAAGTGTAGATATAGATAGGAAGACAGTAAAAGAAAAATTTGAAGAGCTGGGTTTGCTAGCTCAAGTGCACCCAATCCAAAAAGAAGAAAAAATGCTAGATAACTAGGCTGGGTAGGTAGTTTTGTGGCCGCAGAACCAATGATTGTGATCAGTTTTGTGTTTTCAAGTGCTATATCTATTTAAATCACATTTGCAAGGAAAAAATCCATTTGAAGGACTCGAGCGAGGCATGTCTAACTCCCCCTTCTTCCTCCTTCCCCAAATCGTTCACTAACTTCCCCAAAAGATGTCAAGATCTGCTTGATATCTCTTAAATCCATCATGTTTCATATCATTTCCCTAGTAAAGATTTGCTATACTTAAAAGAGTGTTCATATGTCCTCTACAAAGTTCTATCCCCCCTTTTTTAAAGCCTAAGACCTCTAAACTTAGCGCTTTCTTGTCACAAACCATATTAATTTCTAACTCTATTATATAGCTCCCTGTCTATTTCCCCCTTCCCCTATTAAAAACTATGTTAATAACTCCCCTATATAGTTATCCCTTCCCCCCTGGTTGAAACTTAACCATAAGTACACTTGGGAATTGCTAAGTTTGTCTGAAACATAGCAAGAACCCTCATCTTGCCCCTTTGAAGCCATCTTCCAATCCAATGGACTCCTTCCAAAGCATGAAATTCTTCCTTTCTAGGTTATCGGACCCTCCCTAGGCCTCAAATACTCTTCAAAAATGTATATACCTTTCTTTCGATTGCAATAACCCTTGCTGACTGCCTTAACATTCTTACGATCCCTTTGGAAGCCCTCCGACACGATTGTCATAGTCGGAGGTCACAAAAGTAATGTTGTTCGTTTTTTGTTCTCCCCGATGGATGCTCCGCCGATGTAATTTCTCAAATCAGCGTATCGTAAAAAATATATGCCACATATATATGCCCCTTCCCCTTTCCGTCGATGCGATATCACAAATCGGAAATCGGTGGTCGCAAGAGTCTTGTTCCCAAAGTTCATGCCGCTTCCCTTTGCTCTGATGCGACATTGCTATAGCATTAAGAGAATATATTGCATCACAAATACTTCCTCGCCGCATGCCTTCATTTACTTATATATTTCCTTTAAAACATGATTTATCATTAAGACAGGTTTCACTGCAAATTCATCACAGATCACAGCATTTCAATTACTGCTATCGCATCACAAAAGCATATAAGGCACCGCACCATTTAACACCTTGCCACGTCACCCCGCTGACATCATCCGCCGTACCAGGACCCACCACTGACATCATGTTGATGTCACCCACCAAAAAAGGGCGCGCAAGTGTGAAAATGCATCTTAGGAGGCTCGGATTCAAATTATGAGGCAGTTTTCGATGCGCGATTAGCGCCATCGCTACGGGGAATGGGCCATATTAGAGAATCTTTATGGAATCTTTTGATTCCATAGCCGTTCTTACGCCGAAAAGAGCAAAAAAGGCCCGATTTTGCAATTTTTAACGTATCAGAAGAAAGAGAAAGACCCAGTTCAGGCATTAAAGAGTATCAGGGCAGATGTGAAGCCAAAATCCATGTCAAAGAGTATCAGTGTTGCGGCAAAGCGTATCAGTAAAGATCTTCTCAGGGCTCGAGGCAAATAAGGCATTAAAAGAAATCCTTGAAAGTCAAGAAGCAGTTAAGGAACCATTCAAAGCCCATCATCATAGTGACTGCACATTAAAACTCACATAAGATCAGTGGACCAAAGCTAAAAGCTTAGTTATTACAACAGCACTGCACCAAGTCACAGAGGACACTACAATAACTCCTTTCGATCCAGTTGCTTTTGGCGCAGCTCAATAGATATTTTATTTGCATTTAATTTCAGCACAAGTTTAGGTTTTAAAAACTTTTTCCCACAGACCTATTTAGGTCGGTTGTAATAAATGCTTTTGGATATTTTACCTATAAAGACAGCCCTAAACAATGTAACAAGGGTTGGTTTTTGGTTAGTTGGATGTTTTGATAGAGCAGAGACTCGCACTGTGTATTTGATAATTTCTATAATCAAAGACTGCTTAAGAGCTCGGAGAATGAATTGTGTACTATGTTTAATGGTTGAAGAGTGACTGTGGAATTCTTGTGCTGATACATGACTCAATAAGTGCTTCTTACCTCTATTCTTCCATTCATATATCATTATCTAAGCAGCAGAAAGAAAGAATAGCTTAGAATTTGTTTAATTGCACTCTATGCTCAATTTCTGTTGTTTCTTTATGTTTTTCATCTGTTTTAGGCATAAATATGAATTCCATTTGGCTCATGTTTGCCCTAATTCACCATGTATGACAGTTATCCAGGGATTCTTAACTGCCCCTAGATAGAGCTCATTTTCCTTCCCTCTGTTAAGTTGATTGAGAGATTCTTAATTGCCTCTCATTCCTTACATTTCGTCCCATCTCTTTAGCTTGAAGGTTGTTTCATGTGCAGCTACCTTGCTCCATATTCCTCTTGTGATAAAAAAAAGCCTACCTTCGGTCCTACTCCTTGACTCCATGCCCAATGGTTTGAAACTTATCACTCTATACATGCCTCTCTTCTTGAATGCACCTTCCTTCCATTCAAACACCATCCAAACCTAAACAAAACCCACTAAACCCAATAGCTAGCCTAAAATCATCATCAACAAAGCTAAATCATCAAGAGAGAGCCCTCTCTGATTGCAGGTAGGCTAGAACCTGCAATCCAAAGATTGGTTTGTGGTTACCTCAGCCGTATCCCTTCAGGAGCTTAGGGACAACCTGAGTGATAACATACACTTTACAAAAATCAAAAGTACATTTCATCTTTAAGAAGACCGAACCTAGTTACACATTTTTCAACAATAGATATATATGCAATATTATATATTCACATAGATTTGAATAACCATAAACCAATTCTTAACATAAACAACATTAAATAAACATAATTATAGTTACATAATAACACTTTCTTTTTGTGAATTAATCAATATATTCTTGTAAATGAGTGAGTTCCACCCAACCATAATGCCATCCTCAAGCTAAGGCTATGAGTCCACTAGAATGAAATCACCTATGAATAGTTATAATAATCTCACATAGCCCATTTTCCCCAAAATTCACAATCTATAAATTCTCATGGAAGTTATAATCCATTAGCTCTCTTTTTATTGGAAACTAAACTAAACTAAGAGGGAGGGATTAGTTTAGTACATTCATGGACTTAAAATTATGATTTATTGTCAATGATTAACTAAACTATCAAATGAGCAACATACACCTCATGAAAAGCAGATTTAATGTACAACCAACATTTAATAAGTAAACCACATTATAACAACTTTCATGACAACATAAAATTAGCACACATAAACATCACATGTGGACACCAGATCTAAGTGGAAACCCATAAAGGGAGAAAACCATGAATTTTTTATTATTGTAATGCAAAGGAAAGCTCCTACTTCCTCTATTACATCAACTTTTCTATAGGCTCCAACCTACAGGAGGTTTCCACCTCAATTCTTCTACAAGATTCAACTTGCAAGGAAGATATAACTCTCATAAATTTTCTACAAGCCACAACCCATAGGAGACTCCTATATCAACAAGCTCCAACTTGTTCTTTATCAAGCTACAATTTGAAAGGAGACTACAATCCCATAATACATATAAGAAACAATATGTTGGTTTATCTAGTCTATAACTCTGCAGACCCCCATATATACATGTTCCAAGTAACTAATCAACGTCACCTTAATCATCTCTCACATTCTCGAACTCTCTAACTATCCATCCCTTTAACTTCACACAATTTTATAAATAAACTTTGATGGCCCTTAGCATTCCAAGGGTGTCCCTTCAATTAAAAAATTATTTCAACTCTTGAATATTAAAATACATAAAATAATTTCTTCCATATCCAAATGACATGCATTCATATTCTTCATTCCAATAAAATAAATTTTAACATATTTAAATATCATGCATTAATATAGTCCACCTTCAAATATTACAATAGCCAAAGTCGCAATTAGCTTTTAATGAGCTTTATACATAAAACATATGCAAGCCAACTTCTATGCAACTCTATTATACACACATCTACCCTTGCCATAGCCTTGCATCACAATAGTGCTCATGCATTTTCCTTTGCCTTTCCCTTACATCACAATAATCTCCTCAGACAAATAAATCTTCAAATCAGCCTTACACACAAAACATATGCATGCATTTATATCACAACATATACAATGCATCCACTCTCCAATCCCATATCTTTGTTCTCTCCAACTTGTTGAACAAAACCAAAATAGACAAGCATTGGTCCTCTAGATAGTGAATAATAGACACGCCAAGGCCTATCTCTATAAGGTAACTCACTATTATAGGCTATCATGCTAGACTCTGAATCAAACCACATATGCAAAATAATTTGGATGACTTCTACTAGTAATGATTTTACTCTTAAAACAAATTCATATTTGCACTGACTACAGATCGAGATTGAACAAATTTTTGACTAACACTAGACTCGACTGGAATTTTACTCGAAGAACTTTATCCTTTGTATAGGGGTCTGAACATCTTAATGTCTTTGATTTCTGGAGCTCCTTCCCTTGTCAACATGTTTTCTAAGTATTTTTCTGCACCTGATTTGTAGACGATGTCAAAATCAAATCCTTCTAGCCAGAGAGCCCATCTTAGAATCCTAGTATTTCCTTGTTCTAACAATTTTTTGTTGGACAAAATACCTTTCATGTGCTTCAAATCAGTTCTAACCAAAAGCCTAACACTCTTCAAGAACAATCTGAATATTTGGATTCCCCTTTTGACAGCAAGTATTTCTTTGTGAGAGGATGGATACTTGACTTTTGTGTCATCAAAAGTACCAGAGGCATATTCACAAACAAGTTCCTTCTTTCCATGTTTCTGTAACAACGTTGCAGCCCATGTATGACCAGATGCATCTGTTTCAAGAATGAATGGGAGATTAGTGACAGGTAGTATTAACTTGGGAAATTCTCTGATTTTTCTTTTTATGTTCCTTACTGTTGTAGTCATTTCATTGGACCATTCAATTTTTTCTTTCCTCAGTCTTTTCTGCAAAATCTTAGTATCTTCATATTGCTTTTTGTAGAACTGCCGGATGTAATTCAAACAACCTAAAAATCTCTGAAGCATGTTTTCATCAAGGAGAATATCAGGGAACTTTAAAATATGGAGAAGGACATGAGGCTGAAGCTCTATATGACCCTGTTCTATATGCAATCCTAAATAGTCTATTCTGACTTTTCCAATTTGAAATTTTTCTTTTGAGTCAGATAGAACTAAACCATGCTTGTATACCATTTCATAAAAGCTTTCTAAATGCATCTTGTGAGTATTTACATCTTTGCTGAACACAAGCAAATCATCAATATATACAATTACATATTCTACCCCTCCAAAAATATCTTCCATCCTTTTTTGAAATTCAGACGGAGCATTTTTTAATCCAAATGGCATGACTGTCCATTGGTATTGTCCATGGGGAACCGTGAAGGCGGTTTTATACCTGTCTTCTCGAATAATGCCAATTTTCCAAAACCCACTTTTAAGATCAAATTTGCTGAAAATATTGGCATTAGCTATTTTAGCAAGCAACAATTCTTTATTGGGAAGAGGATACCTGATAGGCATGAGAGCCTCATTCAATATTTTGTAATTAATTACCAGCCTCTTCTTGCCACGTTTTTTCTCACTATGTTTGTTGACATAGAAAGCTGGACAGGCCCATTGGCTTTTGCAAGGTTCAATCAAATTTTGTTCAAGTAGTTGTTGAATTTCTTGTTTGCACAAGGCTTGTTCAGTAGGCGACATATGGTTAGCACTTGCTTTCTGTGCTTTAGGAACATACCCTTCTTTATAAGGTAATGCTACAAAATATTTTCCCCTGGTCCAGAAAGCATCTGGCCTGCTTACTATGCAATCTTGGTGTAGCTTATCTGAGATCGCCTGCAATGCCTTTTGCCCATGTATTTTTGCATGCTTGACAATTTTTTGAATTTTTATAAGATTATGCATAGTGTCCTGCAAACTATCTTCATCAATGGGCTTGACCTTAAGCTGGTACTCATTCTTTGCAGGAATCATAACAGGTCCCTCATTAGTAGTAAATGTAACGGAGTCTTTGCCAAAGGTAACTGGGAGGAATCTTTTCAAAAAATGTTGTCCTCTCAAGACATCTGACCCTGTATGAAAACTGTACAATGTAACATAAGTCTGTACATGATTCAAATAAACTAGGAAATCAGGAGATATATAGTTAATCTCCATTAATTCTTTATTTACACCTCTGAAGGATAGTTTGGTAAGCTGCCAATAATAAGAAGGAATTGCACCAAACTTGCAGCAACTGCACATAGCTCCAGAATCAATTTGTGCATCTAAAGTGTATCCCTTTACGTTTGGCAATTTTATTTTTAGAGGGATTACCACTTTATCTCCTATTCCCATGATGTTTACCAAATATACTTCCTTAGATTTCATGGGAATTTCTTCTGGAATATCCTTCATCAGAATTCTCGCCAATTTGGAAGTAGCATCATCATATTCAAAAATAAGATTTTGAAGTTTAGTTGATAATTGCAACATTTCTGATCTTGTTAAATTAATAGATGATTCCAAACTAATAATTTTTCTCTTGAGAGTATTGATTTCATCCATACCTATATCTTGAGAAGCTTCTGTAAAATTCAATGGCTTGAACATTGAATCAAACTCTCTTGCCCCGAAATGCTCATCCTCAGTGACCCTTTTGGAAGGAATTTTTTTTTCTAAACTCTCTAGCTTTTCTTTCAATCTTCTCCTGGCTGTTAATTGAGATGGTGCAAGCTGGGCTAGCTGTGTCTTTATGTCATTAATCTGATTCTGCAAATTATCTGTTTTATTGAAGCAAAACCTTTTAATGTCAGCAATAAAAGTTTCATCAGAGTCAGAGGAATCAGATTCCAACCTTATTTTGCTGATATTAAGTAGATCATCAATGTTTGAAGTAGAAGAATCACTGGATATTTCAAAATATTCTCCATCTGAGTGGGATATGAGATCCCAATTCTCTGGATTATGGACTGTAGTGAAAACATCCATAATCTTCAACTGTTTCTTGTTCTTTTTCTCTTTGAATGTATTTGCATAATGGCCTTCTTTCCCACATATAAAATAGGTTACTCTTTTAGAAGGCTTTGCTCTTTTCCTAAATATTGTCCTCTTCTTTTTGGAAAACTTATAAGGATGGTATTTTTTCCTCGGAGTATACTTATCTGTCTTTCATGAGCATGAAACTTTTGGCACTCTCTTTTTAGATTTGCTACTACATCCAAAATCATAAGTTTCTGCAAAATTATTACACAACTTTGTACTGAAATGCATTTGCTTTTTAAAATTCTTTTTAGCTTTTTCTGATGCACATTCTCTTTGTAGAATAGAAACTATCATCTGATGTATTGTAGCAAATGAAGAATTTTCAATTTGTACTTTGTTGGTCTCAATATACTGGTTAATCAAATCTGGAATTTTCCCTAGCATTGAAGCTATGTAATACCTTAGATAAGAAACATTGTGAGGATCTGCTGCTTGATAAAGGAGTTTTTGCATAACACAATAATAATCATGCAGATAATCTATGTTACACAATCTTTGAGATAAAAAGAGTTGGCCATGATGTGCTGAATTCTCTGGCACAACCCCTACGAATTCATGTTTTAATGCATCAAAAATAGCTCTCAGGGGATCTGTTGGATGTTCAATAATATTGTTCATTTCTTCTTCAGACAACTTTTCCCACCATTGTTTTAAAATGCCAGTAAAAGACCAAACAATTTGTGTAACTATATCTGACCATGGTGCTTTAGTTTCAACTTTTCTTTGTAGTTCCCAAGCATGGACATTAAGAAAGACTATTATAACATCTTCACCTTTCATGCAATCAATATTTACTAAAAGTATATTACCAAATCCTTTAGCTGATGGATTTTCAAATTTGGCAGGGACACTTTCCAAATTGTCTTTAAATCTAGAAAAAGGACTATCGGCTGATGCGTCATGTGCAAAAGTATCCCAGTCACCCTTCTTTCATTTATGTGGGAATGTGAATGTGTCACCTCTATCCCTTTTAGAACTAGTTTCTCCTTGAGTGTGGTCTCCAGAATTAGAGGTAACACCAGACATGGCCAAAATTTTCTGGAGCAGATGGTTGGCCATTTTCCACAAAGGTTTTGAGGCTGACATAGCCCTTTGGTAATTTCAGTCTTTCAACAGTAGGAAAATTGGTTAGCCTATTTCTCATTAAATCTGTTTTCTCTCACAAGTTTATACCACATTTATGTTAAGCATGCATAACAACAAGCATGACAACATCAACTTTGAATACATCAATGACATCAAAGACCTATCTTGCTACTCCTTTTCCGTCACCCTTTGCATCACATCTTTGTCTTGAATTCTCATTCTCATTGCCCTTCCTTATACCTCTTCAACATTGATCTATGTTACATATTGCATCTCACATAATGATCCAGACTTATATAGGAACACAATAAGATATAGACACAAACATAAAAACCGAGATGCAACAAGAATAAAACTTCATTTCATTAATATCAAAGAACTGAAATATGCTTACATACAGAATGGAAATAAACTAGCTCGGGCGATGGTAGCTTATCTCTAAGAAGAGATGTGGTGGCTACATGCCTCTGAACCTTGTACAATGAGGCTATGTGGCCTTTTTATCATTCAGAAACAACGAGAAACCCTAAACATAAAAAAAAACCTAGCCCTAGGATATGAAGCACCAAAAGTTTGTTGGCCCCATTGGGGTAAGTTGGAATGTCAACTTCTCAGGGTCGTAACTTTCGTATATGATCTCCATTTGGATATCATAATACCTTGTTTCAAAGAACTCAAAGAGAAAGCCAATAAAAAAACTTTTAATATGGTTTGGCACTTTTTTGGTCTCTCAGTTTTCTCTAAAAACTGTTTGTAGTCCCTCAAAATGGCTCCAGAAGTTTAGGACCTAAAAAACTGCCAAAAATAGTAACCTGTGCTACAATTAAGGAAACTGAAAAGAAATAACGATGGGAGTCCAAGTAGAATAGTAAGGTGGCCACCAATATCCACTTGGATCAATCCTCCCCCCTTAGGAAGAAATGGTCCCCATTGTGTTTCCATGAGATGGGGAAACATCTGCTGAACTTGGTCCTTGGTGAGCCACTTTCCTTGGTGCAGGAGTTGGCCAGCTTTGACAACCCGATACAATTGGATATTCTATTGGTGAATGTTCTTTATCTTCATGTCCATGATCTAATCAGTTGTGTTTGTTCCATGCAGCCTGGGTTTAGCTCTATTGGTGTGAGTTGTTCTGCAATGTCTGATGTGTCCAACAATGGTGGAAAGTATGGCTAAAGGTGGTCCACATTGAACATTGGGTCCAGGCCAAGAAATGAGGGTATTATAAGTTCAAAATCATTTTCTCCCACAACCTTAGTGATGGTGTAAGGCCCATATCGAAGCGGGCAAAGCTTGAGGTGGGCCCCAGCAAGACGCTCCTTCTACAAGTGTAACCAAACTTTGTCGCCCACCTGGAACCTATGTATCTCCCGATGTTGATCATAATGTTGCTTGTACTTAGCATTGGCTCTATCCAATATGTCATGGACCTACTAGAGGATGTGTTGAATGCGCTCAGAGAATTCTTGAGCCCTATTAGTTTCAACCTAGACATGAGCCGAATCTACCTAAGTAGCTGCAAATGGTATGGCCACATCAATGGGACATAGTGGCTAGAATCCCACTCCCACTTGAATGGGGATGTGGCCACATGATCGATGGAGAGCATTGTTGTAATTGTGTTGTACATAGGGAGGATTTCATCCCATGTGCGTGGATGCTTCGAGTTGTACATGCGCAAAATGTGCATGATCATCTTGTTGATGACCTTTGTTTGGCCATCAGTTTGGGAGTGGAAGGTCATGGACTTAGTGAGCTTGGCATCTTGACAAAAATGTACTTAGGAACCTGCTATCACAATCTAAGATAATGGACTATGGTATTCAAATGTGTACCCACACTCATTCAAATAAGAGCTTAGTAGTGGCTTCTGTTGTGATACTTTTCTTGTAGGCTGCCCAAATGGCCATCTTATAGAATCTGTCAACAACCATGAAAAAATAGTCATTGCCATGCTTATTAGAAGGAAGGCCTGACATGTAATCCATGGAGATGGATTCCCAACGCTGACTAAGAGTGGGTAGAGGAGTATATAGGCCAAATTCTTGATGGTTGGTTTGGCAATGTCACAGGAAGTTTAGGATCTGATGTAATTCCCAACATCATGTCGAAGGTTTGGCCAATAAAAATACATCTGCAACATTGCCACTATTTTCTCTACTTTTAAATGTCTATCGACCCGACTGTAGTGCACCTCCCAAATCATCTTCGCACACTTTCTTGAAGGAACATAGAGGTGTCCCAAGTGGCATAACAGTGCAACATGGAGGTGAAAATCAGGAACTTGTTCGCCTTCCAGGAGTATCTAGTATGTGTTTCTGAGTTTTATATCACTCTTGTAAATATGTGACCACTCTAAAGTCTTGTGTCCACAAGAGTTGAGCAGAGTGGTCAGTGCCATGACCGACAGTTGGTTAAGGAAATCAACAATATTATTGGTGCTTCCCTTCTTGTACTTAATATTTAAATGGAATAGTTCCAGGCATGTGGAACATTTATGATGGCAACCATTCTACGACTTTTCTTGTTTATGTATGAACTATAGGGGCAAGTGGTCTGTGTGGATGATCGTTTCTTCCCCATAATGTAATGCTTCCATTACAGTAGGCATGCACAATGGAATACATCTCTTTGTCATAGGTGGGATACTTTTGGACTCTGTCTAAAAGTGTATCACTATGATATGCCACTGGATTCCCTGCTGAGTAAGAACTACACCAATAGAATAATCAGAAGTATATGTCTCAATATCAAACGGTTGCTGCGGGTCTGGTAATGTGAGCACTAATGCAAATTAGACACAATGCTTTAGCTCAATAAATGCCTTCTATTGGGAATCAAACCAAAAGAATTTTTCTTTCACTCCACCCTTGGTGACTTGACTCAAAATCCAAGTGATATGAGAGAACCCCAAAATAAACCTACAGTAGAAATTAGCAAGACCCATAAAGTTGCAAAGCTCTGTTAGAGTGGTTGGGGATGCCCAATCCTAAATAACTTGTATCTTTGTTGGGTCCACATGCACACCCCACTCATCAATGATGTAGCCTAGATATTGAACTCGGGTCATACCAAAAGTGCATTTCTCCAAATTGGCACACAATTTTTGTTGTCACAAGGTTTGGAGGACTTGTCCAATATGGTGGAGGTGCTCTTCCAAACTCTTGTTGAAGATCAAGATGTCATACAAATAAACTACCACAAATGAGTCAGTGAAGGGTCACAAGATGTTGTCCATCAGCCTCACGAAGGTTGTGGGTGCATTCGTCAACCTGAAAGGCATGACAAACCATTCAAAAAGTCCCTCCTTGGATTTGAAGGCAATCTTCCACACATTAGAGTGTTCGATTGGTACCTGGTGATAACTGGACTTCAAGTCAATATTGCTGAAATATTTGCCCCCCTTGAGTTGGTCCATAAGGTCATCAATCCATGGGATTGCATACCTATTCTGGAAAGTGATATTATTCAGTGCCTAATAGTCAATACAAAGTCTCCAAGTCTCATCCTTCTTCTATGCCAACATGATCGGGCTCCCACAAGGTGATGAACTTGGCCTGATGTGTTATTTCTACAACAACTCCTAAATCTGCCTCTTGATTTCATCGTTCTCCAGAACAAAGTGTTGATAGATCATCCCGTTGGGTAGTGGCACGCCTGGGTCAGATTGATGGAGTGCTTGACCTAATAGTGTAAGGGTACCCTTGTGGTTGAGGTGAAGATATCCCTGTACTCCTCCATGACCTTGTTCATTTTCTATTGTCATGCAAAGGAGCCCTATTTGGAGGTCGCAGACGCAGCCACAACCTTCTTATTTCCCTGAGGTCAAATCATAATGAAGACAAATTTCTCGATCTAGGAAATGATCTTACTACATTGCTTCGCAGAGATCAAAGAGATGGCAGTAGGCAGTCCTACCTCTGGTATCCTATATAACTTATTTCCCAAATAAATAATAATAGTGTGAGGCTTAGACTCATACACAACATGACGTTTCCACAAGTATAGTTGGCCTAATAATACATCACAAACTTCAAGAGAAGAAACATCACATAGTACCTCATTTGTGAAGGGCTTGATGTTGTAGGGAAGGTGGCACTGCTGGATGGCATGGAGATCTAGTTCTTGGTCATGCCACTCGATGGTGTACGGTTGTGGGTGTGGTGTGGTTGACGGGCCCAACAGCTTCATGACCTCTTTGTTGAAATGGGGTTATTTTGGCTTCCTTTTTCGATAATGAATTGCATTAGAGAACCCTTTACCCACATCTATGAGTGGAAGAGTCGCTCCCCTTCCTGGACATCTCCTCGCCTTGGATTTGTCCTTTTTTCTGCAGGTTTGGGGCGCATTTCCCTTGCTTTGAATTCGTAGATCCAAAGTCTCACTTCTTTTGTTTAAATTTCTTCTCGATCTTGACAGCGTATCAATAGGAGCGCCAAGTGAGGAGATGTCCAGGAACTCCATCTCCTCTTGGATATACTTGTGTACACAGTCATGGTGATTGAGTACCAAATTCTGCTCGAAATCCTTGATACCTGATTTTGTGTGAACAGTACGAAAAATATTTGTGAACTCAACCACATCTTAGTCCCTTTCCTGTCAAAGCGTGGTCCACTTCATGTATTTATCTTCATAGCTTTCAGTAGGGTAATATTGTTCCTTGATGGCATCTCAAAAAGAATTCCAAGTGGGCGTGGCTGAAAACATTGAGGATTCCCTCTCGTCCTTTTGTTCACAGTAGGTTTACCACCAGTCCTTGACATGGGGAGAGGCTTTGAGGAGTTCAAAAGTAATATTTTCCCGATTGGAAAAGTCATGAACCGAAAAATATCCTTCCAACAGATCTAACCATCTATCTACGACATTTGTATCTATCTAGCCTTCAAATATGGGAATGCCAAAGTTGAATTGTACCTTAAAGGGAGTGGCGCCTCCAGAGTGGGTGTTGGACGAAGATGTGTCGCCTGTAGGTAGTCGTCAAAGGATTTGGTAAAGTTATCCATCATCGCATTCCTTTGTCGCTCGAGGGTTTCCTCAAGAAATATTTTGAAAGGATCTCCTACTCCCTCATCTTTCTTTTCTTATGCCATAGGAGGTCATTGGGGTTTGAGAGATTGGTCTTGAATAGGTTCAACTAGTTCGAGCTCTAACTCCTTATACCCTGACCTCGTTGGGGACATTGAAAGAAAAATAAAGAAACAACAAACCGCTCAGATACCACTGATTTGGACTTATACAAGAACGCAAAAGAATACATATACAAACATAAACACCGAGATGCAACAGAAATAAAACTTCATTTCATTAATATTAATAACTGAAATATGCTTACATATAGAATGGAAATAAACTAGCTCAGGCGATATAGCTTATCTCTAAGAAGAGATGTGGAAGCTACATGCCTCTGAACTATGTTACAATGAAGCTCGGTGGCCTTTTTTTCATTGAGAAACAATGAGAAACCCTAAACATCAAAAAACCTAACCCTGGAGATGAAGTGCCAAAATCTTGCGGACCCCATTGGGGTAAGTTGGAATATCAACTTCTCAGGGTCGTAACTTTGGCATGTGATCTCCATTTGGCTATCATAATACCTTGTTTCAAAGATCTCAAAGAGGAGACCAAAAAGGCTTGTTAACTAGTTTGGCATTTTTTCGATCTCTTTGTTTTTCCTATAAACGCCTTTTAGTCCCTCAAAATGGCTCCTTAAGTTTAAGACCCAAAAAACTACCAAAAATAGAATGTTATGCTATAATTAAGGAAACTGTAAAGAAACAATGGTGGGGGTCCAAGTGGAATAGGTGGGTGGCGACCAATATCCACTTGGATTATAGAACCATAATGCATCAAGCTATAATAAGAATCAACAACCTCAAGCATCAACATGCATACCTCTGTCACACTTCTATCACACATCAAAAGAATCAAGAATCATTGGCACCAAACATACCTTGTACACAAGCATAAAAATAATCCTCTACAACAACATGACATATCAAGTATATACCTTTCAAACCTCCTTAGTTGCTTCAACAATACGACATATGAAGCATATACTTTATTGTCAAACATCAATTGCAACATACCTTGTTACTCTTGTTGTTCTTGTGCCATCAATGACAACAATGCCAACAATATCCCCCTTTGGCATTGATAGAAACACTATGATTCTCTCCCTTTTATCCTGAGAAGCATCTTTCTTACTTTTTATTTACCTCCCCCTTTGACATCAATGGCAAGGGGATCTAGTTTTCAATAAAAACAGCATGGCGATATCCAAATTGAGATGTACATGTTTCACATGTCTATGTCCTTATTGTTTTAAATGTATTTAGAAAGAAAGCATCAAGATCTAATTTTCCAGTTGAACTAAGATGGCCAAATCCACCAATGAAACCAGTTGCACAATATGAAAAGAATATCATAGAGGGAGTAATGCTTATTGTAATAAATTTTATGGATACATCCCATCCAATATTGATTTAAATATGACATCTCGAACCTGAAACTAAGGTTCATCATCAGGAGTAATGCTATAATAAACCCCAAATACAAATAAGAATTAAATGTGTGAACTCAAGGGAAAACTCTAATTAATTGAATCCTCCAATCCCTAGATACGCAAAAGCATATAAACAAGGATATTCAAAAGCATAATCATCATCATCATCATCTAGAAGAGGTTGGGTCGCAACTACTACAAGTTCTGCCTCATACTACTTGTATGGTAATCATTATCAAATAACACATTCATTCTTTGCAACAATGTGTATAGCCAAGATCCTAGAATTAGATGACCATAACCCAATAATGGATTTACTAAAATGAAGAAATTAATTGTATCTTTAAGTTCCTTAATGAAAGCATTGACCTCATCTTTTGTATTGTAAAAATAGATACTTTCTCTAGAACATGTATTTGTTTCCAAGTAACAGTGAAGTGGTTGAGCATAGTGATGTCCAAAGTGAACTGCAACACAATGCTATTGATCAAGAAAACTATTAGATGAACATTTTCCACATTAAAAGAACAAAGTGTAACAAGTCTGCCAGTTGTATTTGAAATAGTTCCATAAATCCAGACATTATAGATACTTGAGAAGCTCTAATAAAAATAATTTTCCAACTCCAACTCATATTCATGGATTTGCACATTCTAATGCCCAACTATTACTTTATTTCTCTCCCAAGTCCTATGGTCTCATCAATAGCTAGAGTTCTTGCCTCAAATCTAGAAGGAAGTTCAAAATTATAGACCCTAAACATATTGCACCAATTTTCTTTATTATCATCAACAGACAACCCACTCAGAGATCGATTTTTGGCTAGTAATTTAAAAAACCTATCTTTTTTGGGTTTAAAATCATCGAAACCCTGCAATTTTGTATTCATATATATAGTTACATAGGCCAATAAATAATCAAATATGATTTGCACAACATAAACAAAAATCTACTTCAATTCCCAAGGATTTTGGATATGCCTATGATAAAAAAAATTTCTTTAATGTCATAAGCTCTCACAAAAAAATAATTTGATGTGTCATGGCCCCCATTCCATCTATTCCCTCACTACTATTAATTGTTCAACAAGTACTTCTTTGGAGAAACTCAATCTATTATGGTTCTAGTATACTTAGTGGTATCATATCCATTAATGGGAGTAACTACCAAATCTAAAAGCATATCAACATTTAAATAATCATAGCTCGAACCAGACTTGAACCCACCACTATTGTTAATTTCATCAGAATGGATGTGTTGAAACTCGCTAAAAATATTATCAAAGTTCCCCACTTATCATAATTGGAATTAACTCCCTATTATTATCATAGTTTAACATATCTCTTGTGATGGCTATCGGCTAGCTACACATTCTCTTCATGGTTATAGCTCTAGATGTTAGTTGGCTATATGGTGTGCTTATTTTCACCAACCATAAACCAACCCATAAATCAAGGACCAATGGGTGGGGTATTTTCGCATTTGATTTGGTTTCTTCCCTTTCCATTCCATCTCTACAACGTTTGGTGCCGTTGATATGAAATAATTTTCAATTTGCACGATTTGGACCATCTTTATATACCCAATGCTTTATGTTTATACATGAACTAGCATGTGTCAAGGAGTGACCTGTTGTCGTAACGTTCATGGAGTGGTTGCACTGAAGTAGTGATAAAAAAAAATTAGTAGTAATGGACACAAAAATAGGAAGAAGATCTTAGAACTCGCGTAAAGATTAACCAATACAACTCCCACAAGGATATGTAATGCTTCAATTTTGAATTATAAAAACATCATGTAACACTCCATACTAATACAATAAATATCATGTGCAAGAATTGGGTTGTTGGAACCAATGTTATGATGGCATGGAGTATTGTGTATATTCTCAAATTTGACAAGAATGGGTGAAATATTGTGTGTAAGATTCATGTTGTTGGAACCAATGTTGTGTGGGTTGTCAGAAAACACATTAATAGTAATGTAATGTGATGTGTGGATGGAAGTTCTGATTAAGTTTGTAGAATTCCTATTTTTCAAGTTTGTTTCGAGTGGTGGACTATTTGGGAAAATGATAGTTTTGTAATGCTCCATACATACAACCATTTAACACAATCTAATACCATTAATCTTGCATGACATAATGGACCATATGATATAACACACCATTAATCATTGTATCCAACATTAATTATACCATAATTGTTGGATGTGTGTTATATTCTTTCTACGACTAGCCCCAAGCACAAATTTGGGGGGTTAGAAGGTGGGAGGTTAGCCTCCCCTTTGTTTGCATCAGGTGCAGCAAGGAGGTCATAGGGGGGCAGAAACACCCTTTGTCAGGGGGTTTGGTAACATTGAAAGGAATATAATGAAAAATCAATCTGGCAGTCCCAATTTTTGGATCCAAAGGAAAATCTCAGTGTATATCTATTTTATGTTTTATGCTCTTGCCATTGTATATATATATTTTTTTTTAAGAATTCGTTTGCAGGTAATTTTTGTATAGTGTTAAAACTTACATTTGGTATTAGAGTCTTTTCGACTTCAAGGGGATGCCTTTGTTGCTGAGAGGTTTTACTCGGGCTTGTGGTAGACCCTGTTCAATGGGAGATCTGTGGGATCGATTCTTGCGGTGAAAGAGGAGACAGTGAAAATATAGAGATCGAGAAATTTAATGGTCAAAGTTTTGAGTTGTGGAAACTCAAGATGGAGGATTTGCTGGTGGATAAAGATTAGTGGATCGCGGTAGATCCGGGTAATAAACCAACGGCAATGTCCAATGAGGACTGGAAGAAGTTGGATCGAAAAGCAAAGATCACAATACAGTGTGTATCTTAGATTCAGTATTGTTGAATGTATCAAGGGAAGCTTCAGCGAAGGCTTTTTGGGAAAAGTTAGGGACTTTCTACCAATGTAAGTCTCTAGTGAATAAATTGTTCCTACGGAAAAAGTTGTATAACCTGAGGATGAAGGATGGAGACTCAATGAAAGAGCATCTAAATGCCTTTAATATTGTGGTAAGCTAGTTGTTATCTATTTATATTAAAATTTCATATGAAGATAAGTGTATCGATTTTCTATGTTCTCTACCCAATTCATGGGATAGCTTGTTGTTACAATAGATAGTAATACAACTACCTTGCAATTTGATGAAATAGTCTCATCCTTGTTGTCAAGGGAGATGAGACAGAAAAATATGGAGGGTCATAATGGTGATTCCTTGTTTGTACGAGGACAGTCCTATAATAGAAACAAAAATAAATCCTCGAGTGGGAGATCTAAATCTCCAGGAAAACCTGTAAAGGTGTGCTGGAAATATGGAAAGGAAGGACACTTCAAAAAGGACAGTAGATATAAATCTCCTAAGAAAGGAAATGGATTTGATGATGCTCCTTATTCAAAGGAGAAAACCACCTCAGATGAATGTGGGGATGTGTACTTGGCTTCTTCTTCATGTACACATGTAGACCATGAGGCATGGTTGATTGACTCAAGTGCATCCTTTCACTTCACTCCACATAAGGAGTGGTTTTGCAAGTATGAGAAATATGATGGTGATAATGTCTTCTTAGGAGATGACAGGAAGGCTTGAATTGTCAGATGTGGAAAATTCAAGCTAAAGTTGCAAGGTGGAAGGATTAGAACACTTCTAGGTGTTTTTCATATTCCTGCATTGGCCAAAAATCTGATTTTTGTAAGCAAGATGGATGATGCAGGTGTAAAAACAGTGTTTGAGAAATATAAGTGCAAGATGGTTTGGGGAGAACTGGTATTCATCCAGGGAGTTCAGATTGGAACTCTGTACAAGCTTCTTAGTAGCACTGTTATTAATGGGTGCAACAGTTCTGTGGTTCTTGAAAGTGGAGCAGAAAATGTAGTGGTCTCTGGAGAAAATAACATGCTATGGCATCAAGGGCTTGGACATATTGGAGAGAAGGGTCTTCGAATACTTCATGGTAATGGTATGGTATAAGGTATGTCTAATTACTCTCTAGATTTCAATTTTTGTGAACATTGTGTATATGGGAAGAAGAATTGTGTGAGTTTCCCCTTTGCTACTAAGAGGGAAAACCAGATATTAGAGCTTTTACAGAGTGATGTGTTTGGACCTATGTCGATTCCATCACGGGGTAAGTTTATGTACTATGTACCATTTATAGATGACTTCTCAAGGAATACATGGATATATTTCCTCAAGAAGAAATCTGAAGTCTTTGACAGGTTTAAAGAATTTAAGGCTCTGGTGGAAAACTAGACAGAGAAGAAGATAAAGGTTTTGAGGACAAATAACGATGGATAGTTATACAGGAAGGAATTTGAAGAGTTTTGTAAGAGGTGTGGTATAGCATGACAAAAGACTACTCCATACACACCTCAACAAAATGGAGTTGCAGAAAGAATGAACAGGACATTGATGGAAAAGGCAAGCAGCATGCTCAGTGGTGCTGGGTTAGGACAAGAATTTTGGGCAAAGGCAGTGGAGACTACATGTTACTTTGTTAATAGATCACCTACATCAATGTTGGAGGATAAGTCTCCATAGGAGGTATGTATCGGTAAGAAACCATCTCTTTCACATTTGAGGGTAGGTTGTGATGCATATGTACATGTTCCAAAGGAGAAAAGAACCAAGTTGGATAGAAAATATTAAAGGTGCATCTTTATTGGGTATAAGGATGGTTTAAAAGGTTATAATATTTGGAACCCAAAAGCAAGGAAGGTCGTGTACAACCAAGATGTGGTGTTTAGAAAGGTGAAATATGTTATTAAACATGAAGTCTTACCAAAGGAACCTGAGAAAATAGAGTTTGAGCTAAAGGAGGAAGAATTAGACTCTATAGCAGAAGAGGAATCAAAAGATGAAGAGCCATAAACTCCAGCTGTGAGAAGATAAATTCGAGAAAGAAGGCAACCCAAAAGGTATAGTCCATCTGTTTTTTGTTCAAAATTTTCTTTATCTATTACTGATGATTATTCCATAACTCTTAGGGAGGTAGTAGATTCAGAGGATAGCAACCTATGGAAAGAGGCCATGGTTGATCAAATGACATCTTTGGACAAAAATGAGGCTTAAGATCTAGTGCAGTTTTCAACTGGAAGGAAACCCATTCGAAGAAAATGGGTGTTTAAGAAGAATATGAATGTAGAAGTTAAGGTGGAGAAATACAAAGCTTGGTTGGTAGAAAAAGGTTATTCCTAGGTGTCAGGGATTGATTTTGGCGATATTTTTTCTCCTATTGCTAAGGTAGCTTCTATTATATTACTTTTATTTGTTGTTGCTATTTTTGATATTGAGGTAGAATAGATGGATGTGAAGACGACATTTCTTCATGAGGATTTGGAAGAAGAGGTATAAATGAAGCAACCTGAAGGCTTTGCGGTGATGGGTAAGAAAGAACTAGTAAGCAAGTTAAAAAATTCTTTGTATGGGTTAAAACAATCACCAAGGATGTGGTATCATAAATTTGATGCATTTATATAGGGACTTGGATTCACCATAAGAAAAGCAGATCACTTTGTGTATTTTAAAATAATTGGGGACCGTGTTATTTATTTGGTCTTATAAGTGGATGATATGTTGTTGATTGGAAATAACAAAGAAATTATCCTGGATTTGAAGACCCAATTTTCCTCCAAATTCAACATGAAAGATTTTTGTGCTTCAAACTATATTTTGGGCATGGAAATTAAACAAGATCGAGCAAAGAGGAAGCTCTGTTAAACCAGAGGAAGTATGTCGAGATTATACTGTAGAGGTTTAATATGCCGGATAGTAAACCAATGAAGCTTCATATTCCTGTAGGTGTAAATTCATCTGCTAAATAGTGTCCCAAGACATAAGAAGAGGAAGAGGACATGTCCCTTGTTTGTTATAGACATATTTGGGCACTGCAACCCCAATCACATATGTCGATAAACCAAGGGCTCTTAAACCCCTAATAGTGTTTTTTCATACCCTAAAGGATCATGGTCAACTGATTACATCATTTCCCAGAAGTTCCACCTGAAAAACCACTCAAAACTGGCCAAAATTGGACCATACAGACTGCTCCATGCCTAGGGTGCGATGCATACTGGCTGCTACATTAGCCAGGTGCGATGCATACTAGAAGAGCCTTTTGTGGGGTGTAATGGGTGAGAGTAGACAAATGGCAGAGACAGTTTGCTAAGTGGAAACCCAAAGAATCTTCTAGAAACTTCTCATATGACACTTGCCTCTCTGAATTCGCCCAGGGATGAGTAAGAGATCAAAGAAATATCCAAGTGGAACCAAGAACTATCAGTGAAATTACACTAATCAAAAACCCAGAAGCTGACTCACCCCTCTGAAAATATCTATAAATGGATCCCTCATCTGAGAGATCTAGAGGCTGGAATTTTGTAATTTGTAAGGAAGTGTTGTTGGTTTCTCTTTGAGAAGAAACATTGTATTGTTGGGTGATCTTGCTTTTCATGAGGTGAAGAGGGCTTTCATGCTGGGAGGATGATGCTGGATCAGACAGCTGGGTTGTAATCCTCTCTTCTATTTCTATTATCAATAAATTTCTTTTAGTTTTCCTCCATATAATCGTGTATTTGTGAATCTTTTTATTTGTGGATGCAATTGTATGGTCAATGTATTTCTGTTTCTGCATTGTTTATGATATCATAGATCGAGATGCTTTGATGGTGTTTTGTTCTTTGCCTCTACAGGTATTCTCTAAAGAGGGAAAATTAGGAGAAGGGTGGCAAGCTCTATCAAGGGAGAGAGGAAACAAGCAAGGATCCAAGCGGAAGATACAGGTTGGTCCTCTTTGCTTCTCTCTTATTTATCATACATAAAGAAAATCTTGAAGCGCTTTGAATTTTTTGTTTCTAAGATAGCTACCCATCTTAGTGGGACTAGCAAATCGAAAAGATATTAGTTTTCCCAGAAACAAAATGGCAACTCCACTGGGCGGAAAATAGTTTGTTTGTTTGTTACTGTTGTTTTCTTTATAAACTACAGACGGAGCCTGAAGTTAAGCCAGCTAGCCTTCGAACTGCCCTTGCTATGCAAGTGCAAAGTAGATCAACGCTGCTTCAGTCAATCTATGGGTTGGTTTATGAACTGAACATTTGACTTGCAAACATCCTAAGTGCCCTTGTGGTAGCTCAATAACCTCATAAGATCATATCCCTGTAACTTGTTTTTACTGTTTATCATAGCTCAGCCTAAATCACTGAACTTAGCTACAAATTTTGAGTGAAAACCAAACTCAGTTTCGTTCCCTGGTCCATCACACTGTCTGTAACTGGCAGCCTGATGCATCGCACCTCCCATGTGTTGCAGGTGAGATGCATCCCTGTTTCCCTTAAGGATAGGTGTGATCACTGAATGATACCGTTTCTCTCTGTAGAATTTGGTTTCTTCCTCCTTGTTTTCAACTCTATTCAGTAGTTTTACTGCTTATGATCAGTATATCATTGTTGAAGCCTCCTTCCTTCACATTATTCAGCCTCCATTGATCAGGATTTGTGAATTTTTTTTATGTATTTTTCATCATTTATAGTCCCCCTTTGTCAAAAGTAGCTTAATCAAACTGTCATTTTTTGATCCAAAGAAGTGTCGTAACTGTCAATTTGAGTCAAAAGAAGAGTGTCGTAAATTCTTCCTCTTCTAGATATTCTATTGTACTTTTTCCATTGTATTTGATTTGAATTTTCAATATTTGAAGTGTCGAAAGTAGTTTTCCATTCGAAATTGAAAGTGTCGTCTTAGTCTTCCTTTCATTTTGAAGAGAAACCGTTGAAGTGTCGCTTTTAAGAAAATAGTCCAGATCTGTACTTAGTTTTCCCTTTTGGCATTCTCACATTAAGGAAATGGAGAAAAAAAATACATGCATGTGCATTTGCATTTAGACTGCATGCGGAAAATTATTTAGGAAAAGTGCATTTAGTGTGTGCTCTATTCTCTCTATTAAAAGAATTGTACTCTTCTTTCCTCAGTTTTTTCTCTCAAGCTCACAATCGATCTACTTCCTGAAACTTCGAAGGAAGAGGCTCGTTTCTTGGAACTAATCCATTTGGATGAAACTCATCGTGATGTCACATTGGCTAACGAAACTCATAAGAAATGTGTCAAGGCACAATTTGACAAAAATTTCAAACCCCGTGTCTTCTCAGAAGGTGACCTGGTCTTACTTTACAATCAGGACTCTGATAAACTGGGAGCAGGTAAGTTCGAACCATTGTGGATGGGCCCCTACATTGTTAAAAGAGTATTAGCAAAAGGAGCCTATGAGCTAGTAGATTACGATGGGATTCCACTATCACAACCCTGGAACGGGTTGTATCTTAAGCGTTACTATGCTTGATTAAGTGTAAGAATCTCTTTATAGACATGCCTTTGTTACATTTTTGTTTTCATAAAAAGGTATCATTTTGGTTAGGTAATCCACTTTTCATTTGTTGCAGATGTTGGACCTATTGGAATCATTCGTTGGATATGCCAACGGAGCTAGTCGTAGTACGCGGTGTAGAAATTTTGAATAATAAACACATATTCAATGGATATTATCCTGATCATGTACTATTTCGGAATACATACACAATACATAAGCTCCTCTACGTTGATCATCAATATAGCAGCATCAATAACAATAAAACATCAAGAGCATGCACACATTAACACAGTATGTAACCCGGGGAAAGCTTACCGCTAAAAACCCCACACTATCTGTATATTAATGATTGAGAACATGTAACATTACAATAGTCAATACTTCTCACAAGTATCCAACACTATCTCCACCTGTTACACGCAATACAGCTCAGATCTAATCTCCAAATCTATTCCACTGCTTACCTGCCTCCACTGCTCAATACCTGCACAAGAATGGATGAGAATGGTTGAACCAAACTCGTATTTACCTAAAAATAATCACGCACACTGGGAATCATGTGAGCAGAGGCTATAATCACTTGGTATTGGCCAATTCTCATTGGCATAACTCAATCTCATTGATTTTGCAAATCCTCATGCACAACTATAGTCACAACTGATACCAATCTGATCCTCTAACACCTGTCCCTGCTGAACTGAACATGCACTGACATGAAACTGAGTTAATTGATGTATTCTTTAGTTTCATTATGAGTTAATAATTATTTTAACAACTCATCATTAGTCTATTTGCAGTTAGAATAATTACAACTAGTTTAACCAAGTCAAACTGAACACAACTCCATCAACTCCACAATCAACTCCACCAAACTCAACTGATTGAGTTCTAACTGAAGTCATGCATGCAAATATTCAACTAACCCATAAGAACCACGTATTTCCTTCATGACAATTGCATGTGCCACATCCGTAGCTCGAACTGAAGTGCTCCAAGAGAATAAGATTAAGTTTATAGTCCAAATATTATTGTGAGATAATAATATTTGACTGCTCTATAATTAGACTTGACAGTGTCACCGCTGTTGTCTAAAAATAGAAGTCCATCTATTTTTTCCAACTTGACCAATCATCCATAAACATCATCCTACAACTCATAGACATGATCCATATGTCTAAAAATAGACATGGTCTAAAAATAGACTTGTGCCAAAAATAGCCTGCGGGCCCACTTATTGAAGGCGACTCTTTTCACTAAGCTCCATCATCTTGTTGCAATCTCAACACTCCCTCTCGACAAGATATGGATTATCAGCAACCCCTATCCTGCCTCGGTGGTACTCGAATTTGCTCCTGGTGAGAGCTTTCGTCAGAATATCAGCATCCTGATCCTCCGTTGGAATGTACGAAAGTAACTTGATCCTCCGCTGCACACAATCTCTGATATGATGGTACCTGATGTCAATATGTTTAGATCTATCATGAAATACAGGATTAGCCGAGATTTTAATGCAACTCTGGTTATCACAGTAAATCACAGTAGGATCCAAATGAGAACCGAACAAACCAACTAGGAACTTCCTCATCCATATAGCCTTGCATGCAGCCAAACTTGTTGCCATGTACTCGGCCTCTGCTGAACTGAGTGCCATGGATCTCTGTTTCCTGTTGTACCAAGAAACTGTTGTCGATCCAATACTGAAGACCCCTCCTGATGTGTTCTTTCTGTCCGTTGGGCTCCCTGCCCAATTTGCATCTGTGAAGCCACATAGCTTCACCTCATCCTCCTGTCTGTACCACAATCCATATCCCGATATGCCTCTCAAATAACGCAATACATTCTTGCCCGCCTTCCAGAAGAGCTTGGTAGGCTTAACCATAGCTTGTGAAAGCTGGTTAACTGCATAGCATATATCGGGTCGTGTATTGCCAAATACATTAGCGACCCCACCAACTATCGATAAACAGTGGCCTCCACTTCTTCTCCCGAAGTGGCATCCTCCTTCCTCCAACCTCCAGGAAGAGGAGTATCAACAGGCTTGTAGCCATGCATGTTGAACTTCTCTAGTATCTCCCAAGCATACTTACCCTGAGAAACAAACAATCCACCATTGCGCTGCCATATTTCCAATCCTAGGAAATAGTGAAGGAGGCCCAAGTCCTTCATCTCAA
>APFE030889023.1:3306-44642 GCA_000404065.3 Pinus taeda | reverse complement strand
AACATGAAACATGGAAAACTGGGTGCAATCGAGAAGCTGCAGGAAGCTCCAATTTGTATGCCATAGTACCAATCTTTTCCAACACCTTGTACGGACCATAATACTTTGGTGATAATTCACATTAGAGTGCATCAAGGATTCACATAGAGCTCAATGGCAGGACCTGCAATTCAAAAAATCCTGTGAAATGTTTCCACTAGGGACCATTTTGTCAATAGTTAATTTTACAGAGAATTACACGTTTGTTGCACAAAATGAAATAGAGAGTGAATATTATCATTCTAACCAATTATTTATGCTTTTCCATATTCTATATAGACATGTTGAACAAAATGTTAATGATATAGAAATCACTAGAGAGAATCGACATGTTATTAAATAATATCACTTTTATATCAACGATGATCGTACACATAATACACATTTTGTACAACATTGTTTTGATATGATTTATCTCATTGAAAGATGATGAAATAAAATTCAATGAACATTGGATATGGTCAGATGGATGTGCAGGTCGATTCAATTCTTCATGACCATTCTTTTGGTTGTGTCATCTTCATAAGAAAACCCACATTAAACATCATTGGAATTTATTTGAGACTGGTCATGGAAAAGGAGAACATGATGGTGTAGGGGCATGTATAAAATGAGCACTTCGAAGATATCAAATGGAACACTTTGGAGGCAAACTTGTCTTAGCTAAACAAGTTTTTCAATGGTTCGATGTTGCACTAAGCTATCAGACTAACCCATCAATGAAGGTATGAAGGTATGTACATATATGTACAAATTAACATGTATATAGTTTAATATATGATAATTTTTTATTAATTTTCTATTTTTTTTTAACAGAGTCGGTTACTTTTTATATATTGCTAAAAAAAGGGGAAAGGAAGCTAGTTCCTTGTACAATAAGAGGAGGGCAAGTTCAAAAGTAATGCGTAAATGGGAGCGCGCAGTCCCCACAACTACTTTTGCCACCTTAAAATCATAAACTTCAAAACTAAATTACCGATAGCGTGGATCTGAGATGTGGATTAACTTTTCAAAAAATGACTTGAACTCCTTTAGCCTTGCACGAATACCAAGCCTGCACTTAACTTTAGGAAAGGCAGATATAACCAATAACACATGATAAGTAATGAATTCTGTTTTTCCAAAGACTTGGCGCGATTTTCAATGCTTACCTTTATTAGGCTCGATCTCCACCTTAAAAATTCCTCCATCAGATCTGACCAGTCAAACAACTTGCATGTCACACCACCACTATCGATCCACATGCGATAGATCCAACGGTTGGCAGGGATTTCGGGTGGGAAAATCACGCGAAGAATACCCACCTAAAAAAGCGGTATTCTCACTCCACCCTCATGATATGTGTCCACCAGTGAGTAGAATCGGGCAGTTCCCTCCTGAAACTGCTTACCACTTAAGCTCTGCCCGAAATACCATTCCTATTGAAAATCCCACCTTTTCTCTTTGAATAACTCTCGTGTAGGAAAGCACCCGATGGCTGTAGATCTGCCACCATCGATGGCTACAATAGCATTTCCGAGATCCTCTTCCACTGCAACTGAAGTCAATCCACGGTTGTTGATCTCTGAGATCCAATTGTACCTGTGCGATGATTCTTCATCTGTCTCCTCACACTTGCTTTGTAGCATTTCTTCATTATTTTGTGGTTTCTAGTCTTGAATTATTGATATATATTAAGGAGAGACCTACTGCAGGATGCCCCACCTATGAGAAGGGTATCATCTTCAAAGAGAGAGTGGTTTATATCTTTGACTTCTCTCGAAATTTGGATCCCTGTTATTTTTTTCTCTTTTCTATGATTTTCCAGCATAGCGCTCAATGATTCAGCCATGATGATGTACAAGAATGGAGAAAGTGGACAACCTTGTCTCAACCCTCGTGTGCTTTGGAAAAATTTACTTGGTCGTCCATTGATTAATGGAGCAATCCATGGATTTGATATACATTCCTGGATAATCTCTATGAAATTTATTGAGAAGCCAAACTTTTTGAGAGTTGCTGCAAGGAAGTTATTATTAACTCTATCAAAAGCATTTGCCATATCTAACTTAAAAATCATTCCTCTCTCCTTTCTTTGGATACTGTTGTGAATAGCCTCCTGAACAATTATCACATTGTCAGTGATTTGCCTCTTGGGGACAAATCCTCCCTGGTTTTCTGAAATTATTTCCGGAAGTAACTTTTTCATTCCGTTTGCTAAAATTTTGGTGAGAATCTTATAAGATGAGTAGCAAAGGAAGATTGTCCTATATCTGTGAAAATTTGTAGGATTTGGTTCATTAGGAATGAGGGCTGGGAAGGACGATTTTGTATTTCCTCCAATATTTTTTTTTTTGGAAAGCATTTTTGAGCATTCTCATTAGATCTTTTTTGATAATTTCCCAATGTTGTTTGTAAAAGGCCATTGTAAACCCATCTGGACCTAGTGCCTTATCAGGGTGGATATTCCACACTACTTCTTTGACTTCTTCATCAGTAATTTCTTTGTATAATTCCCTATTTTGTTGATCGCTTATTTTTTTTTATATGCTGCAAAATTTCTTCATTAGTTCCCTACGGGTCACTTGTTGAGAGGAGTTATTTAAAGTGTTTATGGGCTACATTTTTTATTGCTTCAACTCCTTTTATTTCTTGACCATTTACTTGAATATGTTCAATATTGTTTTTTGACCTCCTTATTTTCATTGTATTATGAAAGACGGTTGTATTTTTGTCACCAGATTTTACCCAGAGCCATCTTGATTTTAGTCTGCTTTCCTCTTCTTCTTGCCTATTTTTCTTATATATTTCCAGATATATTTCATTTTCTTGAATATGATCTTGCTTACTTTCTTCCTTATTCTCTTTTTCCTTACAAAGATTATCCTTTTTTTTTTGCAGATCGATTTTCCTAGCTTTGTCCCGGAGATCATTTTCTCTTGCCCAATTTTTTAAGTGCATCTTTAGGTTCTTTAGCTTAGTTTCCTAAACAAACTGGGGAGATCCTGTGACACTTTTTTTCCAGCTACATTTATTTGTTTGCCAAAATCTTCCTTGTTGTCCCAAATTGAATTATATCTAAAGGGAAGGGGTCCTTGGTTTTCCAACTTTCCCAAGGTTAGCACCACTCTCTTGTGATCTGAAGTTGAGTTGTGAACAATTTTACTTTTCACAAGAGTATAAGCAGCTGCTATGCTGTCATGAATAAGAATTATGTCCAACCTTTCGCTCTTCTATTATTCCTTCAAGAGCTTCTCTTGATGGATCATTTTGGAAGATTCCGCCAAATTTTTCTTCTATATTCCTTATTAGATTTAAGTGTCCTCCCGGGATTAAGTTCCCACTTTGTCTCTCTACAATTTCTTCTTTAACTGATTCCTAGCATTGTTCTTTCTCTCTATATTGATTTGGGGAGTACACATTTATAATGCTATATTGTTCTTTTGTATTGATATTTCTCAACTCTGTTTGAATCTAGTGTTTGTTGATTTTTTGGGTCATTAATTCCCATTTTCTTTTATCCCAAATGGTGTTGATTCCTCTTGATGCTCCTGTGGCTTCTAACGCTACTCCTTCATAATTTTTTAGTTTCTGAATCATTTTTTGAATTTCTTGCTTGTTTAGTTTGGTCTCTTGGATCATATATATGTTTAGTTGTTCCTTGGCTAAAATTTCTCGAGCTGCATTGACTTTAAAGGAGGTACCAAGGCCATGACAATTCCAAGAGACCACTGTCATTATTCACTGTTGTGTTGGTGTGGTCCTCCCTTTCCTCTCTACTGAGTTTTTTCAAGACTTCATGTTTGTTTCCCAAGGAATGAGTCCATTGGCGGTTGTGTTCCTAGGGCCATTTCTTTCGTTGCTACCTCATCTCTGATTTCTTTATTGGATTTCCTTCCCACTTTTTTTGTTGGTCCCAGGCTTGGGGAATTTCTTTGGCTTTGTTTCTTATTAGAATGTGGTCCACTGAGGGAGGAGGTTGAGAAGATATAGGGTTGGGGAGGATATAATAGATAAATAGATTGGGTTTGAAGGTGGGGATCTGGGAGAGGGTAGATCAAAGGAGTCTTCTAATGGCTCAAAAGGATTCAAAGTTGTGTGATCAGGAGGAGCAATCTTCACTGGAGGCTGAGAGGTTGTTTTATTTGCTTCTTGGGACTGATAGATATTTGATGCAGTCTTCTTATTGGTAGGTTTTTTCCTTTTCACTTGTTCCCATGTTGGTTCTTTCTCTTCTACATTTTCATGCTCTATTTTTTTAAGACACTTATTTGCAAAATGACCATACTCATGACATACCTTGCATTTAAATGGTATTTTCTCGTAGTCTAGCTGCTGAATGTGAGTCCACTGGTCGACCTTGATCTTTATTGCCTCTGGGAGGCCTTTTCCGGGATATACGTCCACACATATTCTTGCGCATACATGCATGTTGTCTTTTGGCTCACATCTATCAATATATTTGCCCATTATGTTTCCTATAGCCTTTACATATTCGTCTCCCCAGTAGTGAAGAGGAAGATGTGGGAGCCTAACCCACACCGGCACTGCATTTGGGACATCCATCTCCGGATCAAAATCTGGCGTCCACCTGTTCAGGTATAAACCTCTAGATTCCATGAAGTAAGGTCCATTTCTAAATATTTGGTCTCTGTCCTACTTTGTTTCAAAGAGAAAGGTCTAGTAACCCCTTCCATAGAATCATATTGCTATATTCCCCTATGTGGTTCCATTCCAATTTCTTTCCACCCATTTTTGCACTGATTTGGGTGAAGGCCATAGACCACTGAACTGTCCAACAAGTTTGAGTTATCCCAAAGAGATGGCTACTCTTCTCGGAAGTGCTAGAGGGAGAGAAATCTTTGGGATACCTTCAAGTTTCTTTGAAAATTTAATTATTGATGGCCTGTTCCTTGGAGCTCCATTCTCTGTGATCAGAGATTTGAAGGCTTCTGCATTTTCTTCATTCCCTGGCTGCGAGGAAGGGTGAGGATCTCCCTCCTCAGAGGGCTACATGTTCTGGTTGGCCTCAGCAACAGGAGGCTACCGAGAGAGGGATCTACAAGGGCAGCGATGGCTAAGTCAGTGCAGGCTGCGCTGGGTTGTTGCGCCTGAAAAAAGATAAAAATAAATAAATAAAATAAAATAAAATAAATAAAAAATAATAATAATAAAAATAATAATAATAATATAAAAATTAAAAATTAAAAAAAATGTTAAAAACCCAAAGCATATGACTAATTTTGTAATTTTAAACATTTATAAGTTATATAGTTTAAATAGTATGACAATGATTATCTTCAACATATATAAATTGTATTTTGAATTAGATATTTAAGTTCTTGTTTGAATTTAATATAGGTTTTTTTTGCATATTAGAGTCGAAGATGTAGATAGATCAATTACATGTGAAGATGAAACAATAAAAGGGAGTCGAAAATTGCATTCAATTAAAACAAGGGATTATTGAAATGCGTTTGCATTTGATAAAATTAAATATTCTTGGTTTTGTCCTTTTTCATAGAGGATACACAATCGATTGATGTTTGTGAAAATAATATCTATGTAAAACCTTGGAAACATACAGAACTAAATACAAAGGGGAAAATGTCAGTTGCAAGCTGCGAAGAGATGGAATTTGATGCAGGAGCATCTAGCTCAGGCACCATGATCGGGTGATGGTCTCTGCTAGGTCAAAGAGTTGAGTTTGCTTTTAGTTGTCTTTATGTTAGCTAACAGAATAATAGGTAGAATTTTTATTCTTGTCTTAATTTCTAAATTAGTCAAGGGTAGTTGATCATTTAGGGTTACTTGTTTGTCTATTGTTAAAAAGTCCTAGATTAATGATTGTCCTATTATTTTTAAAAGGGAAAAGACAAATGTATCCTAAAGGAAAATCTTGCCATAAGATAGAACGAATGAATAATAACCATGCAACTATAAAATCTGTAACTGAAAAACAATTGTACAGTTTCATTAACTGGAACTGGAAACATATAAATGTAACAGGACAAATCATGAAAGGGTTCAGTTTGATACCTCTCGCACTCAAATAAAAACAATAACAGAGAAATTAAAGTTTTGTCCATCTGTATGTCTATTGTACATTATTATGTTTTCAGTTGATGACTATCTGAGCAGAAACTAACTCTACATAGATTTTTTCTGAAAATAAATTCTTTTTGTTTCTCCTGAGAGAAAGAACTAGTTCTCATAGTGAGACCGAGAAGCAGTTACAATACGAGGGTTCGTAGTTCGTTTGAAGAGAACAGCGAAAATAAACCGGGAGTGATACAACTAGAATTTGTTACAGGCCAAACAACCACAGGTCAAACGAAAGTTTCCACCATACATTTAATTTGACAGCGATATAAAATTGCTAGCATAACTATAGGGTTTGTGTACATTTATACATCACATCTCAAGCAAACAGAAGAATCATAACAGCAGTTCCGGCTACGAGTTCAGAGCAAATCAATAGCGAACGTTATTCAGGTAAATCAAACCTAATCTTATTACATTCCCCGAAAGAATTTTCCTTTAAATAAGTGCAAAGTCTAGCGTATAACAAGTACATTACAGTAAAAACCATGAATGATAAACCCTAGGCAAGGGTTTCAAAACACATATCCATACACAGCTATAGACACGCTCAAGCCGTGAACGACAAACCCTAGGTTAGGGTTTAGAAAGAAATTGCAGTTATAAACAGAAGATTGCAGTCAAGACATAGTGGAAGCCCAGAATTCCAAAGCAGCACAGCATCACTCACACTGAGCCATTCGACAAGAAATGTTGGTGAAAAACCCATACAACCCGAAGGCATAATAAAGACTAGAATGAACACTACAAGAAACTCGAAGAGGCGGAGCCTACTGGACAAGATTGAGACGCATATGGCCAAACCCTCCAACTACAAACCCTCAACACCTGTACAACCATAATACATAGGTGTTAGCAGATACATTGTAATAGAAGTGAAATTACAGAGCTGGAAAGGAAAAACGAAACCGTTGAAGTTGCATACAGTTACGTGAGAGTTTGTAGTGAGACCAAAGACCGGCATTCCACCAACAGTGCCGACTAACTGTGGAGACAATGGAGCAGCCCAGGTCAGGAACTGTGGAAAAAGACCCATAAATTGAAACAGAGAAAGAGGAATTACCTGTGTATTAAGCCGAGGACAAAAGAAATCCATCAAGCTAAACCTGGAAACAAGCAAACATTGAGTTGCCAACCAGAATGAGCAATACCAGTGCATGAGTTGACATACGGCAGCCTGTAGAACCCATGGCAAAAGGAAAATGAAACACAACAGAGGTCACTTACCTAGGCAGCCATAGGACAAACCACAACTGTCAACGAACCAAGGATTAAAGACCAACACACTTATAGAAAAGAACAACCAGAGGCGTGCCCAAGACTCGCAGCATATATGCCCACCAAAACCTTGCAAAGTACTATGGAGTAAACCCTCGATGAGACAACGACAAATGAATGAAAAGATCGATGAACAAAGGGATCAAGCATAGGGTTGAGTGGGAAATACAAACTCCAAGGCAAGTACCCCTTTCATTATTTCTTAATTGAGTGCCACATAAATCAAAACCCAAAATATCCAATGTGCATTTCATCCACGTGTAATCACCACCATATGATTCAATCAAATGAATAAACATTACAAAATCATTTCCATTACGACAATTTATAAAGTGTTGAGTTGGTCCCATCAAAGTGGTATCAGAGCAGGTGAAATTGATTTAAGACATGGAAAGAGGAAGGCGAGGTCATGGTAGAGGTGCTCGAAGGTTGGCAGAGGAAGGACTGAGAGAGGAGATCTGAATTATTGCTGCCCATTTGGAGGCAGTGGAGGCAGTGAGAAGAAGAGACCCAGATATAGGTGATGACAGCGAAGAGGAAACTGAAGCAGCAACAGATGGACCAGAAGGTGAGAGCCCAGAAGTGAGATTGTTGAGATCTGTTTTAGTGGCAAGGAGTAAACCCAAACCAGAACTCCCAACCTATGATAGCAGTATGTCTATCGAGGTTTTATTGGATTGGATCAGTGAGTGGATAAGTATTTAGAGTGTGAGGAAGTCAGCGAAGACTGCAGAGTTAGGTTCGTTGCGACAAAATTTAAGGGACATGCAGCCCTGTGGTGGGACAGTGTCCAGACGGAGAGAAAAATATTGAACAAGTCAATGATTAAAACTTGGTCAAGGATGATGGCCAAGTTAAAGGGTAGATTTTTGCTGAAAGACTATGATATTGCACTGCACAGGCAGGTGCACAATCTAAGACAGAAAGGATTGACGGTAAGGGAGTACATGGAGGAGTTCTATCGAGTGAACTTGTGAGCCGGATATATAGAGGATACCATGGAAAAAATAGCCAGGTATTTAAATGGGTTAAGATTAGCAATTTTGGATGAAATCAGTATTTTATCTCCAAAGAATACTGAAGAAGCGTATCAGAGTGTAATGAAAACTAAAGAGAAGATTACTAGAAGGTAGAATGCCCGAAGAGGACAAGGAGCCCATCGAGGAAGAGGTCAGTCATATGGAAGAGGGTGGATTGTTAGTGATAATGAGGAAGGTAGCAGTTCCAGAACTTTTGGATCAGTGGACAGAGGTGATAATGCGAGAGGCGGTAGGTCATCCCAGCGGGGCAGAGGAAATGGTCGAGGAAGAGGGGCTGGTTATCAGTGTTACAGGTGTCATAAATGGGGACACAGATCATTTGAATGTCCAAAAGTAGAACAAGCTAGACAACGGGGTGCATATGTTGCACAACTAGAAGAAGCAGTGGTGCCTCCCCAAGAAGCAGAAAATGCTCCAGAGAGAGGGGAAGCCCTAATGCTGCACAAGGTATTACTAAAACCAATCAAGGAGGTCACCGAACAGACACAATGGAAGGCTTTGTTTAGAAAAATTTGTAAGTCACGAGGTAAGTGTTGTAAGTTAATTATTGATAGTGGTAGTACTGATAACTTGGTGTCCACAGAGATGGTAGAAAAGTTGGAGTTGAATCGTTTGAAACATCCCAACCCTTACAGAGTCTAATGGCTGCAAAAAGGCCATTAGTTGCTGGTGGATGAACAGTGCGAGGTGGAGCTTCAAATAGGTAGATATAAGGATAAAGTCATTTGTGACATCATGCCGATGGATGTATGTCACATACTGCTAGGCAGGCCTTGGCAGTACGACAGGAAAGTGGTACACAATGGATTGACGAACTGTTATATGTTTGTTAAGGATGGAATCAAGCATACGCTTGTGCCCATCAAGGAAGAAGGGACATCAGGGACAAGTGAACCAAGAGCATTGTTGGTTAGTGGAAAACAGTTTCTGAAACAAGTTGAGGATAGTGAGATGGGTTATGCAGTTGTAAAGAAAGCAAGGACAGTGTTGTTGCATACGGAGGTATCAGATTTACCTATAGAAATCCAGCAGATGTTGCAGGAGTTTACAGATATAGTAGTGGATGACTTGCCAGACAAATTACCCCACAAAAGAAGCGTAATTCATCATATTGACTTCATACCCAGAGCTAGTTTGTCGAACAAAGCGGCATATCGAATGAGCCCCAAAGACAATGAAGAGATTAGGAAGCAGGTGCAAGAATTGTTAGAAAAGGGATTGATAAGAGAAAGTTTGAGCCCTTGTGCAATCCCAACGATTCTCGCCCCCAAGAAGGGAGGAGAGTGGCGGATGTGCACCGACTCAAGGGCCATCAACAAAATCACCATTTGGTACAAGTTTCCACTACCATGGATGGAGACATGATGGATTGTTTAAGCGGGGCAACGTATTTCTCTAAGATAGACTTGAAGAGCGGGTACCATCAAATTCAAATACGAGAGGGGGACAAATGGAAGACAGCCTTTAAGATGAATGCAGGGTTGTACGAATGGCTGGTCATGCCATTTGGACTGAGCAATGCACCCAGTACATTTATGAGGTTGATGAATGAGATGTTGAAGGAGTACATTGGGAAATTTGTGATAGTATACCTGGACAACATACTACTTTTCAACAGGACAAGGGAAGAACACCTTCAAAAATTACAGCAGAATAAATTGCTAATAAACTTGAAGAAATGTACTTTTCTGCAGAAGGAATTGATTTATTTGGGCTTTGTAATAGCAAAAAATGAACTGAAGATGGATCCAAAGAAGGTGGCAGTGATAGTTAATTGGCCATCTCCAACAAATTTATTCGAGGTACGTAGCTTTCATGGACTAGCGAGTTTCTACCGGAAATTCATAAGGAATTTTAGTGAAATTTGTGCACCTATGTTGGACACCATTAAAAAGGCCAGTCAACCTTTTCGATGGACGGATGCAGTGGAGAGAAGTTTCTAGTTATTAAAGAGGAACATTACTGAGAGGCCAATCCTGAGATTGTCAGATTTCAAGAAGCTTTTTCAAGTTTGCTATGATGCTAGCAGTACGGCTATTGGAGCTGTACTCAGCCAGGAGGATAAGCCTGAAGCATTTTTCAGCGAGAAGCTGAATGAAAGTTGACAGAAATATTCATTGTATGATAAGGAGTTCTATGCTATTATATAGGCATTAAAACACTAGAGGCATTATCTATTGGGAAATGAAATTGTGCTATTCTCAGATAATTCTACACTACAGTATGTAATGCAACAACACAAGTTGAACCACAAACATGCCAAATGGGTGGAGTATTTGCAAATTTTCAACTTCATATTGAAGCATATTAGCGGACAGGCCAACAAGGTGGCGGATGCACCAAGTAGGAGAGCTTTACTTCTGTAAGAAAGTACTGTGCAAGTGTTGGGTTTTGAGCACTTAAAAGACTTATACCAGACTGATACAAATTTTAAGGAGGCCTACGAGGCATGTCAGAATCCCTTGGTGAGGGATAATAGTCCATGGTTGGACTACAACCTACAGGAGAAACTATTGTTTAAGGGAGGACAACTATGCATACGTGACTGCTCGATGAGGGAGAATATTATTCAGGAGAAGAATAGTGGAGGTTTGGCCGGACATTTCGACATGGACAAGACACTCGACAGCTCAGTCATTTCTACTTTTGGACAAAGATGCAAAGGGATGTGCAGTGATTTGTGGCCAGATGTAAGGTGTGCCAATTGGTGAAGGGTCACAGTCAAAACACGAGACTGTACACACCGTTACCTGTTCCAGGCAGACCATGGGATTCAGTCAACTTGGACTTCATCTTAGGTCTACCTAAGACACAACGAGGTTATGACTCGGTGATGGTAGTAGTGGAAAAATTCTCGAAAATGGCGCATTTCATCCCTTGCAGGAAAACCAGTGATGCCACTGACGTGGCCCACTTGTTTTTCATAGAGATTGTTAGGTTACATGGGTTGCCTAAGTCTATTCTATCGAACAGGGATGTGAATTTTACTGGACACTTTTGGCATAACCTGTGGAAGAAAATGGATACACAATTGAGTTACAGTTCTGCTTATCATCCGAAAATTGACGGACAAATAGAAGTTATAAATAGGATTTTAGGAAACCTGCTATGAAGTATGGTTGGAGAGAATTCACGGATGTGGGATCAAGTGCTGGCACAGGTAGAGTTCTCTTATAACGACTCGCCTAACCGCAGCACAGGCTTCATCCCATTTCAAATCCTATACGGCATGCATCTTCGCAGAGTGCATGAGCTGCGGGATCTTGGACTGTAAGAAAGGCAAAGTGTAGATGGAGAAGATTTCGCTAACGCAATGAGGGATTTGCACGAGCAAGTAAAAATCAAATTACAAGACAGCAGCTTAAAGTATAAACAACAAGCAGATTTGAAGAGAAGGAAAGTACAGTTTAATGTAGGAGATGAAGTCCTCATGCATCTGCGCAAGGAACACTTCCCTAGGGTTACATACAATAAGTTAAAGTATAAGAAGATAGGACCCTGCAAAGTCCTTCGGAAATTTTCGGCAAATGCCCATGAGATACAGTTGCCACCTGGAATAGGAATTTCACCTATCTTTAACGTAGTAGACCTGTTTCCCTACACGGCTGACCCAGAGGAGAAGGAAGAAGATGGAACCACGCAACCTACACGGAATACCCAAGATGGAGGAGAAGCTTGGCTGAGACAAATGCCTTACGTTCAGCCTATTTAATTACGGAATAGGTATCCATCTTCTGCAATCTGCGGAACTAGACAATCTAACGAATATGTCTGTAATAGAGTATATATGGCGAAGTAATCCATAAGATTAAATCCAACGCATAATAAATAAGAAGGTTTAACAATATTGTGTAGTCTAAGCAGGTTTGGGTTGGAATTTGGAATTTCAAAACAGATCTATTTGTCAGGATGGTTTTTAGACATTGAAGAAGAGAAGTGGATTCATAATTTCTGTGTAGTTGCTCTGGATTCCGGTGAGCTGGCCTCACAGTTTTTGCGTGGGAGAGAAATGATCCGAGTAATCCACTGAAAAGTTTGAAAGTGGCTAAATTTTCTCTCTCGATGTCTCCATTGCACTCATCATATATTTCTTTTTAACTATTTGAAAAAATGTGACATGAAACTAACTAAACTTTTCCATTGAAAGTCAACCTAAGTTAATATTGCTTTGACGTTGATAAAACACATTAAATGCCTTCTTATCTGGAAAACTAACATTCATGGGTTATGAGTAATTGATTGAATCCAAACTACTAGTCAAACACAACATGATACATATGAACCCATTCGAATCATTGCATAGTTATTGACTTCACATTCTGGTCAATAAAAATCCAATAAAAACCTAGTAGTTTTACGAACGCTTACATCATATTTATAAACGCATACCATTATGCAAAATAATTATAGGGGACTGCATGTTCTAACTGGAGGCATCAAATTTGTAACCAGTTCAACCCCATATCCTCCCTGAACATTTTCTTGGCATGTTCAAGAGCGAACCCTCCTCCTCCATTACCTTCGGAGAGTATGCTCGGCCACACTGTATGCTCGCATTTGTTTATTACCCTCATCACTGTCACCCCTGCCAAGAATCCATCATTTCCTGTACACAATGCAACATTATTACTACTGTAAGAAATGATAATATGAGGGGGTGTTTAAGAAATGATATTGTGCATTGGATTTAATCTTATGGATTACTTCGACATATATACTGTATTACAGACATATTCGTCTGATTGTCTGGTTCTGCGGATTGCAGAAGATGGATACCTATTGCGTAATTAAATATCCTGACAGAGAATACAACCAATTAAATTCGGATCACAAATATTTTTCTGAATATATATGATGGAATCGCCGTGGAAATTTATTGCTAGGGCGATTCTGAGAATTGCGGGGTGGTAGGGTGAAATAGCCTGACAAATAATACAACCAATTAAATTCAGATCACAAATATTTTGCTGAGCATATACGATGGGATCGCAGTGGAAATTTATTGGTGGGGCGATTCTGAGAATCGCGGGGTGGCAGGGGGGTTCTCAGAATACCCCGTGATTCTCATAATCGCCCCAAACAACCTGACAAAGAATACAACCAATTAAATTTAGATCACAAATATTTTTTTGAGCATATATGATGGGATTGCAGTGGAAATTTATCGTTGGGGTGGTTCTAAGAATCACCGGGTGGCGGGTCGATTCTCAGAATACCTCGCGATTCTTAGAATCGCCCCAAATAGCCTGACAGAGAATACAACCAATTAAATTTGGATCACAAATATTTTGCTAAGCATATAGGATGGGATCGCAGTGGAAATTTATCGCTGGGGAGATTCTGAGAATCGCGGGGTGGTGGAATGATTCTCATAATCTCCCCATGTGCCCACACCTTTGGATCATTTCGATCTTTTTTAATCTTTTCAATCATTTCTTCAAAATGGATAGATGTAAATTGAATCTCGCTGCTTGTCTTTAGCGTCGTAAATTTGTGCCAATCTCAAAGATTTATGGGCTAAAGCAAAAATGAATATGAGATGAAAGATTTGCATATGATGGAGGAATGTTTAATTGTTATATATAGATATATATATAGATAACTTAATAAAATCACAACGCATAATAAATGAATACCAACTAATAACGAGATTATAAACTTCTTTTTTCATAATTTAAAATCTAATACCTTAAAATTGCAAACATTATCTACATTGCACTTCAGTAATTTTGATACTCTGAACCAAGGATGCCACCTAACACTTTATCCATGACACATCGTGAATTATTTTATCAATGCCATGCTAATTTTTTTTTAACTAATCTCTCTTTTATTCATACCCATAGAGAATAACTTGGTTCAGTCAATATCTACATCTTGCATAGCTGTCACAAAGGTTAATTTGAAGAGAACATTAACTATATAATAACTTAAAGATAAAAATATATGAATCTTTAGAGAAAAGTTTTCCCTTTTCGTGATACTGCCCATGACAACATGCATGGAAGATGTTTAACTTTGAAATAATTATTATCAATGGGCAACAATAATTATTATGGTTGTTTCCTTCATCACCATGAGTTGTCTGATATCAAGATAATTTCCAAAAATTAATATAATATTTTATAGAGTCCAGAATCATCATTTGACAATATACTTGGAAATTAAAAGCTCTCAGTGGTATTTAGTTGGATGTGAAGTTTAAACAATCCATGTCATTTAGAACACTAAAGCGAAAATATTCAGAACACTAAATTTCAATTGTGAATTTTCAGTCAAAAGGTTTTAAATTCTTAGTTAAAAAGTTTTAAGGATTTTTTTAAGTGTTGAACCTATATATAGTTAAAGATTATATTTTAAATAATGAATGATCATGATTTAACCAAAAATGATTTCTTTGACTACATAATAGTTAATCAAAGTCTTTTATCCAATTTTTTTGTTACCGCCAATTTACCAACTTGCATGAACGTCTTAATGGAAAAAAAACATGCATGAATGTTGTAGTTCATAATTACATTCCCATTGGAATTGCATAAAAGGAAATAGTTATGCTTGTATTCTCAAACATATTATCATAATTTGTAATCTTACAGGTGTGTCACATGTGTGTTAAATATTGTGACCGTGAGTTATAATTGTGAATTTTTAGATTACTATATTTAGCTAATCAAATCCACTTTCTTAGAGCATGAATAGGCCTAATGGTTAAGAGCATGTGTTTCCTCCTAAGAGGTCACAAGTTCAAAAACTAGAAGCAGTTAGAGTAGGTATGCCTTCGTAGACATAATAATCAAATCGTTGCATGGAGGTGGGTCTCTTGTCCCACAAACAAGGGGGTCTCATACACCAATTTGGTGTCTGGCTTGGTTATGACCTTAAAATTGTTTAATAATAATAATTAGGATATAGATTATTAGAAATTCATAATCTATAAGGGTGAAAGCATGGAGCTAGGTTACACTTTTTGGCAAGAGAAGGCACATTTGGGTGGAAAAAATGATTGCTCAATTGAACCCTTTTTAATCTCTCAATCGAGCCATTTGAGCACTTAAACAATGTAACCCAAAGTTATTTAGGAGATTGATTTAGCCATGTCTTTGTGGCAGTCAAATGAAGGAGATTGGATTTTGGATTTATTTTCTGGCTCAGGTAAGTTTTATTATATGGAATTGAATTTCAATATGTTATTTATTAATTTATATGTCATTGTACTAGTTTACTTCATTATTTCTTTTGCGCTTGATAATTAGGTACAAAACTAACATGTTGCCTTCAAAAAGGAAGAAATTGCATTTCCATTGAAAAAGATCCAATACAGTGCAACTTTATTTAGCAAGGAATTAATGCTCTTCAATTTCTTCCACATGAAATGAAAGAAATTGGGTTGAAGAAAGGGGACTTTAGTGAATCACGTGTGGCGAAAAAGGCAAAGGAACCCCAACCACCATTACACGGAATGATTGGAAAGGCATACATTGGGAGATTCGCGGACATCAAAGATCCATTAGAGGAGGAAAATGAGAAAAATGAAGCAGAAAATATTGTGGAATAAGACAATGATGAAACTCCAGAGGACGAAGAGTTTGGTTTACATGACATTGTTGATTAAATTTAAGTTATGCTTGGAAATCAAACTCATTTTTGGAAACTATTAGTTAGTTACACTTGTAATGTTTTGACTTTGAAATTTTATGAAAATAATAAGCACTCAATTAAGGTTGTTATGCGTTCAATATTTGTATTATGTGAATTTCACATTCATTTTTGTGTTAATCATTATTTTTTGAAAAAAAATAGTGATTATTATTTTTTTTACATGAAATTCATGAAAGAAACTATTATTTAACCATTTTTAGTTAAGATTTTCCTATAAAAATTGTGATTTTGACATGCCACCTCTAGCAAAAAATTACAAAAAATTATTAAAACGTGTAGTTTTTTAGTTATATTTATGTTAAAAATGGTTTTTTTTTGTCAATTGTTAAAAATTATCGTTTTTTAGAGAATATTATTTCATTTGGATTGAAATATTAATTATGTATAAATATGTAGAATATCGAAAATTCAAAATATCGACCTTCTTCTTTAAATATGAAAAACAATAAAAACCTCACTACAAAAAAAAGGTTAAAATAAAAGCAAGAAAATATGAAGAAGAAGACCACTTCAAAAATTATTAAATTTAGAAAATAATTATTTACATTTTATACATTAGAAAATTTAAATTCAAAAAACAGATCTTTTAAAAAATGGCTTGATGCAAAATTACCGCTTTTTTAAATCTGCATGAAAATCACTACCATTCTAAAACGTAACGTACATAAGAAAATTTAAAGTGCCAAAAACTATGCTCTAAAAAAGACGTGTGTTCTACATCACCCCTTTTCAAAATCGGGTCACTTTTTTGCTATCTCTACAAAATGGCTAACAGTATCAGATCTCGTTTCAAAGTTTACATTGTTGGTCACAATATATGGATATTTACTAAAAGAAGAATAATAATTGTATCAAGATGAAATCTTCAAAAAACCTAACATCTCTCAAAATATCTTCAGTGGAACGTGAACTTGGTACCATGACATTATCAAAATTTTCGTTCAACAAACGAGTTAACTGCAAATGGTGAACATATGATACATTTCTGTTAGATTATATCTGAAAAAAATAACAAAATGTATGTGAATCGACATTAACACATACATTACAAATTACATTAAAATATCAACCCTAACCATTGACACATACCGATCCCACACCCTCTTCTTCATGAACAATTAAGTCTTGCCAACCATTACGACAAGCCTTTGCAGATGCTTTAAGCTCCTCATTATTCATATTATCTATCACCTCATTTGTTTCATATGCAAAATTAGCACATGAAATAGCTCGTGCTCTTTGCCGATTTAGATCGATGTCAATTTTGTTCAATGCACTTTGTATGTTGTCTATAATGGCATCCCTTCCTTCTCAACTAATCTGAGAAGTGGCATCCATCTCTAACTGCAAATTTACCAGACGAGGAGGTTGGCATACCAAAGGTGGCTGAGGGCGAGGCAATTCAGTATAACGTAATGCACCCTTACGATTATATAACTAACATTTTCTAGTACCATAATATTTGGATGGAAGGTCATTATAATTGGGTTTCATACCCAAAAACAAATCATGCATAAAATAATTTTGCAAAATAAACTGGAACCTCATCATTCCATGGCAGCTTTCCATACACTACAAGGAACCTATCATACAAATGCAAGCTATATGAGGGTGCTTGAAATAATGCACCTTGAGCATCTTTATTTTTAGCCCTTCTTTGAAATTAAACATAGATTTTGCATCTTCTTTCGTAACCATTTTATTAACCTCGACCCATTTATCGGGACCCATCACTGCTTCCTTTCTATGCCTCGTCAATTTATAAATGAACCCGTTGTGGGCCCAAGCTTCTCGTAAACATCAAGAAATGAGCTTAGAGAGTATGTAACTATTTCTAAGCTTTCTCTACTCTCTGCAGGGAGCTCCAAACTCCCAAGATCTTTCCTCAATTTAGAATAATGAGTTTTGCACTTTTGTAATGTGCATTGTTGGAGGTTTATCTCCCAAGGAATCTCATGTGAACAAATGTATTCATACATGTATGCAATATAGACATCTATAATTTAGAAAAATGATGTTGACTACCTGGAGAATGTTGACCACGCTGATATTGATGACCACCCAGATAATGTTGTCCACCCTGAGATTGATGACCACTCGGAGAATGTTGACCACCCTGAGATTGATGACCACTAGGAGAATGTTTACATCGTCACACAACAACATTGTGAGCGAAGCATATAAAAAAATAGAAAATTAATTTTAAACATTTATGTGTACATACATATGATTCTACTTATTTATCATTTAAGTAAATTCACACACACATATATACCACGATGTGAACGATGGATCTCCCTCGAATAATTTGATATTCTCTTTGATCCACAACCTTGACCTCTTGCTCTATAGATGTATGAGACTCTATTGATGTTCGCCTCGAAGAATCATGCGGTAAATGCTCATCCATGATATGGATATTGACAGATATATATACATGCATGATATTTAAAAATTCACCTTGTGGATTTACAATTCTTTTTAAAAATGTTATTTAAAAAGATCAAGAATTCAGAAAATTGAGATAACCCTTCATTTTACCTCATGCATTTAATTGATTTAACCCTTGAAATTACATCATGCATTTTAAGATCATAAAATTGCTATTTAAAAACATTGAAAGAATTCAGAAAATTAAGTAACAATCTAAAGCTCTTCATTTAAAAAATACTGAAGACTAAAAATACAAATGTTGAAGCATGCATATTTTGAAAATTAAATACAAAATTTTCTAAAACATGTCAATTTAATCAAGTTGTGCTTACATAGTGGGGGTACACTTGGTATAGAATTGAAGAAAACACATGGTCGTTAAAAATGACACATTGATAACTAAAAAACACACACATATAAAAGATATCTTACAATGTCCATCAATAAATATTGATGGAGAACTTCTTAACAGTGATTCATATTTCTCACACAAATCTTGAATTGGTGTTTCCCCATACAATAGATCAGTAGACATCCTATTAACATTTGCACAATGTCTTATGCTAAATGATTGAAATTGACTGACAATATTTTTTTCTTCTCCATGCAATTGTTTTAACCTCTCCCTTTTAACTTGGTACATGCCTTTCATCTGATTGCACATAACTTTAGAATTGGTGAATACAACAATTCCATTGGATCCGTACTCCCTAGCTTTTCCTAAGCCTTCTATCAATTCATAATAATATGCTTCATTATTTGTTGTTCTTCCAAGTACATTCATTTTCCTTTGGAGGAATTTGTTCTTCACAATATTGAATAGCACATAAGTAATCATTGCTTGACCTGGATTGGGATAACAAGAAACCTATCTGCATAATGTCCATTTGTCAACCATATTTAATGGGTTTTTTGATCCCTGTGAAAAAAAAATTCAATAAAACAGATTTAATATATTTATACAGGCATTGTTAGGTTGTGCAAAATCTTATTGTTTAGAAAAATATATCAGAAGGCTAGGTAGGAAGAAAGGTTTTTTCTACTTGGTTGGATGGTTGGAGAGTTGCAAGAAGAAAACAATTAGAGATCTCTAATTCAACTCAACTACAAATCTCTAATTCATCCGACCTAGCTTCAACTCGACTGAAGCTTTAAAGTATTTACTAATTTATTTTTATGTTCATTCCATAGATACAAATATTTCTAATTGAACTTACATTCAAATCATCCAAATTTGAAAGTATTTATTAATTTATTTTTATTTTCATTCTTGGAAATTTAAATTTAACACTTATTCATGCCTTGTTATAAAATTTGTTTATTAAATCTATAATACATGTTTATTTATATGCCATACATGGTCTATTTATATGCTTCTTTAAAAACTATAGTTAAAGAAGAAGAAAAAAATGAAAAATGATAGACCCAATTTTATTCTAGCAAATTTAATATCTATGTCGTCTTCTTAAAATTAAAACACAAACATTAAAATTAAAACACCAAAAATAGATTACAAAGCATTGCAATGCTCTATTAATTAGCTCCAATCTCATGCACCCAACAAAATAGAAATGAAAAATATGTACATCTCAAAAAGAAACTACTACTTGAAAAGAGCAAGTACAAGAACCTTCAATTGAGTGTATTCGACCTCATCTTAGGAAGTTAATAGGCCCATGTTCCAAGAAAATAGGGAAGCAAAGTGAATTACACATAATGAAAAAGGAAACATAAATGAACATACAACAAGAGAAAAAAGGAAAGTATGTTACCAAGAAGCATCAAGGTTGTTCTACGAGATAAATCAAGATAGAACAAGTCAACCCAATAACGTTAAATTAAAACACCCAAAATAGATGACAAAGTAATGCTAACACTCTAATTAACTTCAATCTCATTCATTCATCCAACAAAATAAAAATGAGAAAGATGTACATCTCAAAAATAAACTACTACTTGAAAAGAGAAAGTACAAGAACCTTCAATTGAGTGTATTCTACCTCATATTAGGAAGCTAATAGACCCATGTTCTAGGAAAATAGGGAAGCAAAGTGAATTACACATAATGAAAAGGAAACATAAATGAACATATAACAACATAAACAAGGAAATTATGTTACCAAGAAGCATCAAGGTTGTTCTACGAGATAAATAAAGGTAGAAAAGTCAATCCAATAAAATTAAAATTAAAACACCAAAAATAAATGATAAATCAATGCCAACACTCTAATTAGCTTCAAGCTTACGCGCCCAACAAATTAAAAATGAAAAATATGCATCTCAAAAATGAACTACTACTTGAAAATAGCAAGTAAAAGAACCTTCAATTAAGTGTATTATATCTCATCTTAGGAAGCTAATAAGACACATGTTCCAAGAAAATAAAGTAATGTGAATTACACATAATGAAAAAAGAAACATAAATGAATATATAAAAACAAAAGCATTGAAAATATGTTACCAGGAAGCATCAAGGTTGTTCAATCACCGTGATATCATCTACATTTTCATTGGCATCTTCTTCGTTGATCAAATTTTTCATTTTGTCGATTAAAATGTTATGTGTTGAGAAGATGGGGATATGATACTATCATTATTGATAGGTGCATAATTTCTAGTTCTTTGGCACTGCATCATGTGCCCATATTCTCAGCATAGAACATTTTGATCGAGGAGGGGCTCCTAATAATCGTAGAGCTTCTCTTCGAAGCCGTTTGAAGCATTTGGACAATGTTTCTACGAGATAAATCAAGGTAGAACAAGTCAACCCAATAACATTAAAATTAAAACACCAAAAATAGATGATAAAGCAATGTCAACACTCTAATTAGCAACCAAAGAACATTAAAATTAAAACACCTAAAAAAGATGGCAAAGCAATGCCAACACTATAATTAGCTTGAATCTCATGCACCCAACAAAATAAAAAAGAAAAAGATGTATCTCAGAAAGAAACTACTACTTGAAAAGAGAAAGTACAAGAACCTTCAATTAAGTCTATTTTACCTCATCTTATGAAACTAATAGGACCCATGTTCCAAGCAAATAGATAACCTTGAAGTGAATTATACATAACGAAAAAGGAAACATAAATGAACATCAAGGAAAGTATGTTACCAAGAAGCATCAAGGTCATTCTACGAGATAAATCAAGGTAGAACAAGTGAACTCAATAACATTAAAATTAAAACACCAAAAATAGATGACAAAACAATTCCAACACTCTAATTAATGACCCAATAACATTAAAATTAAAACACCAAAAAATATGGAAAAGCAATGCCAACACTCTAATTAGCTTCAATCTTGTGCATCCAACAAAATAAAAATGAAAAAGATGTATCTCAAAAAGAAACTACTACTTAAAAAGAGTAAGTACAATAAGTCTATTTTGCCTATCTTATGAAACTAATAAGACCCATGTTCCAAGAAAATAGGGAAGCTTGAAGCGAATTACAAATAATCAAAAAGGAAACATAAATGAACACATAACAACAAAAGAAAGGAAAATATGTTACCAAAAAGCATCAAGGAACTGTTCTATGATATAAATCAAGGTAGAATAAGTCAACCCAATAACATTAAAATTAAAACACCAAAAAGATAAATAACAAATAAATGCCAACACTCTTTCTATCCAGCAAGTATGGTAGTTTTTTATGGCCATAGATTTGGTTTTGTGGTACCATGGAATACAGCGGATATATATATATGATGAGAGCCTTGTTTTATTTTGTACTCAGGTTTATTTCAAATTATAATGTTGCCTACAATGCCTACAAATTTAATATTTTGGAAAAAAAAGGTGCAAGCTATGATACAATTTTCTTGCTGGAGTTGAATATGGTACTGGAGACTCTCGAGATTGAGCTGGAAATTGTTATAGCCAGCGATCAAATGCAAATAAATACAAAGACCATAGTTGCACAGGTCCAAAACTTAATGAAAGCATGGTCTTTAAAATGTTTTGCTTATGCCTCTTTATGTTGGTGAAATGGTTGATTTCATCCCAAATTTTAGCTTAAGAGAAAAGTGGCAGTATGTTTAAAGGAAGTTGGTGGAAGATCCCAACATCATGAGGATAAGTTGGCAATCAGAGTAAATAAAATACCAGATATTTTGGTACAACTCAAAGTACAACATTCCTAGATTTCAGCAAAGGTATATGTGGCAATAAAATCCCAAATTTTATGGAACAGATCCAGATATCAAGGAGCAATTGTAGATTTGAAGGTAGGATATTAGATACATTGGCATTCGAATCTTATGGAGAAAATAGTGCACAGTTAGCAGCATTAAAAAAAATGACACTTCCTTGCAATAGAGACTTGAATCTTCTCAAATCCAAATAGATTAACTAATGACACCTCCAACAACACTTGGTAATTAACAAATTTTCCCAATACTCAGCAACTTGGCACATATAGCAACCATTTTATTTTTAGTTTTGTTAAAAAAAATTTCTTTCCAGAAAGATAAAAATAGATTGTTATGTATTTTGTATGCTTTTCTGTATATAAAATTCTCTTCTAAGAAAACTAGGGGGTTGGTACTTATTGAAGTAACTTGTGTAAGCATTGTACTGTCAAATTCTGAATAGAAAGATATATTTTTCCAATATGATATGGTGTTTCATATGAGATTCATATTCATGACCAGTATAGTTTGTTTCTTAGTCTTGCCTCCTATTTTTAGCTCATAATGAATGTCTTCTATATATGAAACCAGTTGTAAGAATTGGAATTCACATTTTGTGTTCGATTTCTAATGTTTTAGAAGCTTATGTTCCTATTATGAAAATATTTTCAGAATTCTACTTATTATCTCTGATTATATGTTTCTGAGCGTTATCCTGTCCTCTTTTCATACTTTGGTTCATGATTGTCTATCACATGGTTAGGATACATGCCTTATATGTTAAACATTCTTGTAGATGAAACTGCAAAGATGCTTTATCTTTGTGAATGACTAGAACCATTTGAACTACTTAATCTAGTTTCACTTCTATTACTCACATGGTCACACCTTGGCTTTATTCATAGAGATTTATGTCATAGTTTATGTATAGGAGCAGAGTCCCAGGTGTCAAATAAATATAGGCCGCCACCCCATAGCAAAAAGTTGAAAGAGAGAAATTTGAAAGAGGTTGTCTTCTCAATAGATTGGTTTGTTTCCCTCATGCATGGAGCATTGTGTCGTAAGTTTGTCGCATCTCACACTATAGACAATATGGCACTACAATATGGATTTTTGGTGTAGAGAGAGGAGCGTAGTAGTTGTCAAATCATAGTGGGACTATTACAACAAGAAAAAATACTTAATATGACAGAACTACACTTCTACTTCTGCACTACTACTAATGTGAACTACTCCTAATTTTAGAACCCAGCAGAAGACACTTTTATTTATATAGTTATTTTCATTTTTTTTATCAATTGATTTCTATTTTTTTATTTATATGTATACAAACATGCAAGGTGACTTACCTAGTCCGGATGGGGAGGGTAGACAAGGAAGATGAGAAAACGTCTAGTGATGAGGGTGGACGAGGAGGATGAGAAATCTTCCAACGATAGTGCACCAACCAATTTTTGTGGTGCCACGCTAAAAAAGAAAAAAACAAACAAAAGAAACAAAACACACAAAACAAACAAAAAACAAAACAAAACAAAACAAAAAAAAACAAAAAAACAAAACAAAAAAAAATCAAAAAAACAAAAAATCAAAAAACAAAAAAATAAAACAAAAAACAAAAAACAAAAAACAAAAAACAAAATAAAACAAAAAACAAAAAACAAAAAGCAAAAAAACAAAAAACAAAAAAACAAAAAAACATCACTAAAATATCATTAAAAACATCATAAAAAATAATTAAAATCATAAAGGAAAAAAAGTGTGGATTACCTAATCAGTTTCAACTAGGCTTGGACTTAGTTTCAGCGCTCAAATTCCACTTGGCTAAATAGACCATAGAATACTGCGCTCGATCGGTACTCAGCTCAACAAACCACACAACAGATAAACCAATAGAGCAAAAAACTCTGCAACAATGTCTGGCCCGTCATATATAAAAACATTTTTTCGGTCGAATAAATAATTCGAACGAAAACCCTAGTTTGGCCGAATAGTATATTCGATCAAACTATTTATTCATTCAAAATATAATTTTTTTCCAACTTTTTCAACTCTAGAGAAAATTTCGTTTAACGATTGTCGTTAGTCTAAACAGCCAAAACTTCAATCAAACGTTTGTATAATAGTTCAGCTGAATAAATTTAGGAAATTTGGCTCAAATTTTTTTTGTTTGGTTGGAAAATTGGGATTGTGAATTTTTTGGGGGCGTTTCTCACAAAAGTGTAACCCAAATTTACCTTTTCACCCTGTAGGTTTTAACCCTGTACAAAACTTACTTGCAGAAGAATTCTATAACATAGAGAATATACAATGGTGAGAAACACAAAACGAATACATAACGATTTTCCCCTAGATCCCAAAATTGGGCCTACCAAACAGATTTTCCATTATATTCCTTTCAATGTTACCATACATATATATACATTTCGAAGCATTCATAAACCCCAATCCATTAACCCTTGATTAGAACATAACCATAGTTCCCTTGACTGGATCTAAAAAATGCCATGGGCAAGAAACCAACATGCCCAAAACCATGTGCAAAACCCATGCACAAAACCATAGGTAGGTCCACCCACCTAATATAGGGTCCATTTTTTCTTCCCGAGGCATTGCCCCATATCTCATACAGGGGGATACCACCCCCTTGAAACTCCCTGATTGGGGGGGCTACTCCTAGTGCAACGAACAAGGGGGTCTCTATTCCCTCCCTTACGTGTGACTATTCATGGAAAGAATGCAACACATACCCAACGTACACCTTGCTCATGGACCCACAAAATAATGCAATAGAGATTTTGGACATTGAATATTTGTTAACATGACATTCCATGCCTCCAAAACAATTCATTTCTATGCCCTGATCATCATGCATCTTTTGGACTCCAATTTGGACCAATAAAGACTCTAGAAACTCATAAAAACAATATAATAAATTAAGGGTTCTAAAATGACCCCTTTCTAGGAACTTTTGTACAAAATGCTAAATTATGACATTGGTGTTATAGAATGTACACCGTTGTTATGCTAAACATTCAACATAATAAACCTTTATGTTCTAACCTGATTACCAACGGGACTCGAACTACAGTCTCAACCAATATAACAACAACGCACCACCAACTGTGTTATATGTGATCCTTGCAATGTTATTCCTCAAACTTTATTATAAATTTAACTCTATGTCGTGATGAGGGCGAAGGCCCACATTACAAAACAATGTATTACACTGATTCAATATAATCCTCGGTTTGATGCATCAAACTTCATTGTGTGTTGGCCAATACTTCATATATATAATGTGTTATCATTCCACGTAGGGTCAACGTGGATGGCGTCATGGCTTGATTGGACCAATATTCATACGACTCTCCATTGTGCACTAAACAAATGTATCATGCATCATATGTGGACATACCACATAGGCCTGTAAGGGCCGTCGTGGAATTGGTTGTGGCTTTGTATGCATCATTCTAACTTATAGTGCCTAGGCCTTATGAATCAGAGATAGAGCTAGGGATTCGAATGAGAGTTTGAACCAGATGTGCCTTACAAACCATATCAAGCCATTGAGGGGCAACGATATAAACATAACCAAAGTTGTTGCAATTATGAAAATCTTCATTCTCTTCACTGAGATTTGGCATTCACTGATCAATGTGTCCAAGCTATTAAAGATTTATTTTTTGTCTTGCTTTCCTTTGGAGCAAATGGCTAAGTGTGTATTTATATTTTCCTTTTGGCTCGGCCTTATGGAAGGACAACCATAGGCCCCTAGAACAAGCCTATAATTAGGTTCACGTGAGCTGACTTATGCACGCCATGGATTACTTAGTTTGGTGCCAAGCCCATACAACCAAGGGTTGAGTCCTATCATGTATCCATACATTGTATTTTAACACCCTTCTCTATGTTAGATGACATACGACCAAGAGCTAACCTTTATCATGTAATGTTACCTCTTCCATGGATTAACTGCTAGCATTTGTGTTGGGTGTCATATGACCAAGGGTGGGGCCTTAACATGTGACCATATATGTTATATAATTTAATTGCTTGGCTTTGCTCTTTAAATTCAGTGCCTTGGTCCCATATGACCAAGCTCCATGACCGAATCCCTAGAGGTCCCTAGTCATCTGCATGATGAAGTAAATATGCCACGTGGCAACCCGTAAGGTGTACCACATGTCACCCATTTTCAATCTTTATACCAACCAAAATATGACATTTGTCCCTACCATGTGGCAGCGCCTGGTGATGGCATGTTTGGGTGTTAACATCATCAAATGACATGTTGTGCCATGTGCATAGGCATCTAGTACCGTGTGTTAATCTACCAAGTCATCACAAAGATCCATTCCAAGCTCATCGCATGTTAGTCTAGTTATAAATATAAGCCACTCCAAGCTTACCACGTGTCTATCTACTCACCAATCATGAGTCACTCTAGGCTCACCATGTGTCTTCCTAGTCACCAATCATGAGAAACTCTGAGTTTGCCATGTGTTTGCCTAGTCACCATCATGATCCACTCTTGGTTCACCATGTCTACCTAATCACCAATATTATCCACTCTAGGCTCGCCATGTGTCATTCTATGGTGCTGTAGTGGCCAGTTGTAGGTTATTAATTGTCGTGCAAGTTGACATATCATCCACTTTCCAATCTCTACTATTGGTTATCATATGTGTTGATCTATGAAAGTTACGTAACCTTTAACATAGTTAAATGTCAAGCATGTTCTTTGGTCATATGTTGTTGCCCTGATCAATGTACCATGGATACACCCAAGAGGTGTGCACTCTTTAACATAATAATATTTTGGCTTTTTCTCTATAGTCTTTGGGCCCTTCATTATTGTTAAACTTCAAATGGCCATAACCTCTCATCTGGAAGGAGTTTTTAAGAGAGAGATATTGTTGGAAAGGTATCGACGATATTTACACAACGGTTTTGTTTATACAATCATTAAGACATCATAATCTCGTCAAAAACTCAATAAAATTCAAACTCCTTTTAGTCTCTGAATGAGGGTACACAAGGTACCCATCTGTCAAACTCATTCCTTTGCCTCATGAGTGATATAGTTGTTGTCTCATACATTCTCTTTGACATCAATAACATCTTGTTGTCATCAATGACAATACTATGTGCAACAATTAAATCTGTTCAGAAAAAGCCAATTTTGATTTTATAAAAAACTAGGTGAATTAATTCAATATTAAGATCATTTTCATGGGGCTTCTTATGTAATTCTATATTTAAAGTTAATACTATGGGGTTATGATTCGAATCAATGGTTATGACCTCACTAGACCCCAAATTTATGTATGTGAACCCCTTGTTAATGGGACAATAAATCCCTACATGTAATGAGTTGACCACTAAGTTTATAGAGGTATACATACACTACATTGCTTTGAATTTTGGTATGATTTCCGAGGAGAAATATAATCATTAGTGCACTCATGCTCTACAAGTTCTTATATATTCAATGCAATGAACATATACAACTTGCCTCACTAGGCTTTGATTAATGTTAAATTATATTTGTTTTCCATTAATATAAAACCCTATAGGATCTAAGGGTGCATAACATACTTCTATTATGACGACCTCCTTTTAACCTAAACCATGTTATAATATAAGAGTTGTCTTAAGAGGAAAAATTCATAAGTGAAAGAGAGAATATATATATATATAATATATAATATTTATATATATAAGAAACTTAAACTATCCATATATGCAGTGCGTGTGATAGTAACAAATATTCCTAAAAGAAGAAGTTGATTTGATGGTATATGCTATGAACATTGGAATGACTAGAATGTTGCATGCTAGCTATATATAATATATTATAAGTGTTTAAATGAGATTGGAGAGCTTTTTAAATACAAATTAAATTTTCATTAAAATAATTTCTAAATTATATTTAATAATTTTTTTTATCTTCATTCAAATCTTTTTAAATATAAGAAATTTTAAATTTTAACCATAGATAATTAATATTAAACATATTGAATCCAATTTATTAACAAACTAAACCTAGAATCAAATAACATTTAAACAAAATATTGAATTTAATATTTTTAATTATTAATTTAAAATATTAGTCTATTATCTATAATAAGTCAATCATTACAAATTTAAATAAAGAATTTTTATATTCAAAACTTTCAACCTAAAATTTTAGTATACATACATATATTATTTTTTAGTTAATTTAATTCAACTAACTAAAAATTTACAAATTTCATAATTTAATCTCTATAAATATTTAATATTTAATTTAAATTTTATTTTAATTCAAATTACAAATTTAACCATAAATCTTAATAAATATTCCATATTTAATTTAAAGCTTATTTTTATTAATCGTCGCCCCTACTCCTACTTCCACTTGTTGTCACTATTACTTCCTTTCTTACACGTGGGCATGAAAGCGACTTAAAGAGAGCATTATTGAATTGCCATGTACTTAAAGAGAGCAATATTCTTTTACAAAATCCACGCCCCCAGAATAAAATTGAGTGGTTAAGTGGGTGTTGAGTGTCATTTTTTTAATAACAACAACGAAATATATTATATTACGCTGGATATTGATAAGATTATCCATCAACTCGCTTACTTGGGGAAAAACTTAAATCTATTTATTCTTATTTGAATTATAACATTTTAGTATTTTTTATAAATTAAAATTTCAAATAAAAAAACTGAAAACGAGTTGTATAAGATATGTAAAATAAGATAATAAGGTGATTGTTGGTGAGTTGAGGATTGCACATACATTATAGATAAGGAATAAAACATCAAACCACAATGTATTAGAGATGGTACAATAAAGTGTATAAGTAGGAAATTATTAAACCATATTTTATATGTTTCGATTGATAATATAGAAAGATGATTTGGTAAGGTATTTTTTGAAAATATTGAAAATTTGTAGCAAGTTTGCCATTATGGGCTATTACCACATTTTTTGAGGTTGCATAGCATCTCTAAATTTTATAATTTATAATGTTTTTAGGTAAATCTAATTAAATAAAAGATTACAGTAAATATTAATTTTTAATTAAATTAATTTTATTTTATGTAAAATGAATATTTGTCATCAATTTTATAAAAGATGAGCACTTTTCTTATATTAATATCTTTTATTTTGAAAATAAAAATAATATATCTTTCAACATAATAAAAATAAAATTATATGTGTGCGAAAGAATATATCAAATGAAAAAGGAAGCTTGCGTTTTGATGATGAATTAGTCTCAAAACACATCAACAAATGAATTGTGATGTGATTATCACCGAAAACATGTCTCCAAAACTTAAAGTAATATTATCAAAACTAATAGTTTGCACAATAAATAACATAGAAAAGTGACTTGCAATTATTCTAGAGCTTCCACCTTTATTCCAATCTCTTTCTATCAATTTACAAATTGAGCTAACAAAGTATGGATTATTATATTTACTTAAATACAACATTGGGAAAAATAATCCACAAGAATATGATATCATTAGGTGGTATTTGATAAAATTGCTTATCAATTCAAGGTAATCCTTTAAACTTTAAAAAAATAAAGAAATTCTCATATTGTCTTGTCTATCAACCCACTTAGTCTTAAAGGATTTGATTCTATTGTCTCTCAAGACTTTACAAAAAGTTGGTGAGAGTCTACAAGATTATTTATAATCCATACTAATCCTTTCTTTTTAAATAAAAGTTCATTTTATTTACTTTATATTTAATCATTTAATTATTTTCACTAAAATTATTATCTTTGTTTAATAGAATGCATTTAATTAAACATTTCCATTTTATCTAATTTTGTTTCATATTTTGTTATAACTTGCATATTTTTATATTTTGATGTACAAGCTTTTTCTATGTTATACTTTGTTGCACTAGCTTCTATACCTTATAGTATTAATAATTTTATTCACAATATTTATTATGTGTGAAGGTGAATAAATAAAATAGTTTTATATAAGTAAAAAAAAAAATACAAACAAATAAATCAAAATATAAGTTTAGAATCAAGATATGTTTATATGATATGAGATATTTTAATGGTGATAAGCCTCATACAGGTTTAAAAGGATTTAAGAACCTGTAATTCACCTTCACATAATGTAAGTAGTAGTGGTATTGTTGAAGATTTATTTTATTATTATGATGATTTGCATGGTTAAGGAAACAATCTTCCCTTCTAGAACTACATTTTTTCACAACAAGATTATATAGTGGTTATATTTAAGGCTTATGAGTAATTAAGCAACATTACCATGAGTGCTTTCCTTAATACATGTGCATCAATGATACCCTAGTGTATAGAAGCTTGGAATCCATGACTAAGTTAACAATGTTTAAAAATGGGATTTGATACAACCAAAATTGGATTGATTAAATAAGATTTAGTGTGAAGTTACAAAAATTGCATTGTCCATATTTCAAACTCCCACAACATATCCCAAATAAAATCTATTCTTATATCTAAACCATCATTTCCTTAATGCATATTATTGGGAACTTAATATCTTTTACTCAACTCGAGTGCACATGGTATAACAAGAAAATGAACTAATCTCATTTTAATTACCAATTATTTAAATCAATTAAATTATAAAAATATTTTTACATTTTTACTTATCACTTCAAAAATATAATAAGAAGACACACTTTTTAAAATTCCTTCCCACCTTTATGAGAAAGCTTGAAATTTAGATTTAAAAGTTTACACAATGATATCAACATCATATATTCACACATTCCCAATAAAAAAAAGTGAGTATCAATTAGAAGCAAATAAAAAAGGATGAAAAAATAAAATATAGCAGTAATTATTAGAATCTCTCACATTTATTGATATCATCATGCTTCCATTGTTGGGTGTGGAGCCTAATTATCTTCTTTATTTAGAGGTCTTTGTTTCAGCCTGATTTATACCCCAAGAAGGTTGTACACCCCACCACGCAAGGGTACTTGTCCCCCCCATGGGAGTCCGTGGGCCAGTGGGGAGGCAAAAAAATAGATGTAAAAATGCCTTGTAAAATGTTGTAATTTTGTAGTCAATTTGAGTCATTCATTAGGCGGATGATCTAACGATAGAAATTGTGTTTAATTTCAGGTTTTTTTCCCTAGAAGGAAATCCCTCACTATATATGAGGGAATTGTATTGCAGTTGTATATATGTGTATTGTGAGCAAGAAAGAGAGAGGATATTGTGTGAGAGCGAAGAGGAAATTAAAGTGGATCTGTTGTAGGTTGTATCATTTTGTTGGATAATATAAAAGGAAGGGTTGGCTATTTCTCCGTGGACGTAGTCCAAATTGGGTGAACCACGTATATATGTGTCTCTCTTGTTTTATGCATTTTTTGTGTTTGTGTTTTTGCAATATTTTATGTGTTCCATTGCTCTGTAATATATAATTTTCTAACATCCATATGGTGAGGACAAGTCACAATTGGTGAAGGAAATTCAAAATTGTACTCTTAATCTAGATGAAGAACCACAATTCTGCCTCTTGGTGATGGACAACTCACAATATTGTAATTAAAAAAATTGAATGTGATAGAAAACTCTCAATATTAATATTGTAATGTTACAAAATAGTGGATATTGGTAAGATCGATGGCCAGTGTAATTTTTAAATTTTGAAAAATGATTTGTTTTTAATGAATGGGAGAATAATTACTTTTTTATTTATTTTAATTATTTCAATCCAAATTATATAAAATATTCATTTATTTTTCTTATTAGTTTTTTTTTTTACCAAAAAGATTCATAACGTCGTTTTTCAATTTTTCTTACAAATTGGGAGTTAAAGTGGAGTCAATCTTCAATTTTTCATCGTATATTATTCTTAATCAAACCTATTGTTTAAAGTAGTAAGAGCCAAAAGTAATTGAAGGCCTTTAACCCTGGTAGAATGAAAACTATAATTTCCTAAAGTTGATAACATACTGGTGTATTCTTCAAAATAGATTCATAAAAACATTACCATTGTTGTGATGTAACTCAATCTATTCTCACCATGAATACATATAAATAAGAGCTTAAGGAATTATGTTTAGATGACTTGCTTGGCTATAATGTAAATGCAAATCTGTCCTTGTTGTTTCGATTGTGTGAAACAAATATTAGTATTTTTTCCCCAAAGAGTATGATTTGATGTAAAATTCTTCCCCATATATTTTGTCCTTTTCATTTTTTTCATGCATTTCATTAAGAAAAATCTTCAATTGGATGAGTAATCAATTACGAAAGAAAATTATTAATAGCTAAGACCCATATAAATTTCATTTATAAAGTTTATCTTTGAGTGTAGTCAAATAATTCCAAGTGATCTTAATATTCAATTCTACAACATGCACTACATAATATAATAGAAATTTCATCACCAACAAATGATATGCACAATTCATGCATAGCACATCAATCACCAATTAGTAAGAAACTTGTAAATCTACCATTAGAAAACCATATGAAAATTGTAATTTTGACATCAGAGAACATAACTTATAATGAATGGAATGAAAACGAAACATGTGATAAAAACCGCTTCATTTTTGTTAGCTACATGGATGGCTCCTTAACAAAGCTTAGGCTAGTGTAGTTCCGTATTTATTACAATATCAAGAGGGGTTTATTAGTTAGGCAATACTGTAATAAGTCCATTCATAGTCATGGTTTTAATATAATGGAAAATGAATTCAATATATCCATTCATATGAAGGGGGTTAAGGGTTTTTCTTAATTGATCTAATGTTACAGGTATTGTTGGGGGTGGAGGTGGGGGTATACAAGTAAGGGTTAAAGGATTCCCTAACATATGCAAAAAAATGTTTACAAGGTAGAGGAAAGCCTAGAATATGTATCCCAACACACATAGAAGAATTAAAGTCATAACATACATATCACCAACATAACCTATAAATTGACTTCGGAGGGGAGACATGCGTATAGTTCACATATTTTCGCCAGTATTTCCCATTGTTGAAATATGTGGTGTCATAGCTTCCTATGACACATAACTCCTAAAAATTGTTCTAAAGGAGAGTTCATGACAATTACCTCCATGTCTTGGTATCTATTTTGGAAATAACATTAAGTACATCATTTATAAGTGTTTTAATTATTTTTTGAATATGATTTATAAGATTTGGTACCATTCTCTATTATTTAAATTCTTGTGTTGTATTAGCTCAATCCACTAAAGTTTTGGGACCAGGACTAATGCTAAGCAACCTTGGGTGTAATTCAAACTTTGATTTCTCTCCTAGTAATACATTAGGTAGATATATAGCTTTTTCTCTACTCGAGCTAAGATATAAATACCAAGAAATTTACAACAAGCCCCACACATTCATCTACTAGATGTTCAAATTCGAGTTTCAAATTATTATCAATTCTTTAACCAAGGAAGTAGCAAACCCAATATGATTTTCATTGCTTATACAAAACCCTATGCTTTGTATATTATTAGGTTATGAGCTTCCTACATACACATCGTTCATGTATTAGTGACTTGTCTAACCAAAATTCTTCCCTACTTCTCAGATAAAACAATGATATGGAATTGTGATTTAATTAGAAAAGCATAATTATAGTAGGTAGGATAGTTCAAATGATGTTTTAGCATTAACACAAATATCACCTCAAATGATTTGATTAAGAGACCTACTCATTGACTTCTTGAGAATGAAAAAAAATAAATAATCACATAATTGAATTTGTTGAAGCAATTGGGATTAGTAGAATCCACAAGGGTTCTTGCCATCATTATTGCTTAAGAAATAATTATAATGAATATATATAATCTATTTATTGATTATAATTATTTGTTAAGAAATAATGATGGCCAAGAACCCTGGGAGAAATCTAGCGAAATAAAAATAAGTAATCTCTAAATTATAAATGATTTAAAACATGTACTCTCTAAATTGACCTAAAACATAAAAATAAGTATTCTCTAAGCATTTATCCTACAAGATAGATTGTAGAATCTTAAAAACATGTATTCTATAAAGCATCTTAAAATAGTGTTATTTCTATGAGGACTATACCTTTAAATGTCTTGGTTCATATAGCCTTATAGCATTAGGTTTTGAAACTTCACACACTTTTCTTTAGTATTTCACCATTTTTCCATCATCTAGATATAAAGTTCCTTTCCCAATATTGAGAGACATATTCATGAGGAAACAAAATTGGAAGAAAACCTTCAATAAAATTTAAAATTCAAGCAAAGAAATGGATGTAAGGGAATTAAAATTGGGTTACATCACCTAAATAAAAAATATTATCTTCTTCCATTCAACTTTAGGAGCTTTCATAAAGGAGACTATAAATGAAATTGTTTCTATTAACCATATATCCATTTTATCTTTACAAAATTTCAAGTGGTTCTTTGACGTCCTCTGTGGCTAGGAACTCTCTATTGTATATTTTTAGTATCTTACTAATTTTGCAACAACCTGAGTCTACCATATATTGAACGATGATGTCTACAACTAATTTTTTATTATTGTTTTTCATCTAAAATTAATGTCAAATTTTGATATACAGTAAGTTATATAAACACTTTAAAATAAATAATACTTTAAAATAAATATCACAATGTACTATCAACCAAAAAAATCATACACTAATGTCCTAGGGTGCAGCACAATTGGTGATCAAAGTAATGTGAATCCTGAGAAAATTGAGAGATCCAAGGTTCAAATCCCCCTTGTTATGACCCAATTTAAAAAGATGAAGATAGACTGTAGACCCTCTATGTTTACTTCTATCTACATGTTAGGTAGAATACTGGGTTCCTCTCCAAAAACAAAACAAAAACAAAAAAACAAAACAAAAATCATACACTTACACATTTGTCCCTTTTTTTCCCTTTTTTCTTTTTCCAACAATCTTAACAAAAAATATATCAAATGCCACATTATTTTTTATTCTCTTATTTTCTTCCCATTTGTACTCTTTATCGTTGGAAACTAGATCATTACTTGGGGGTAGCGGGGGTGTGAATCAGTGGTGTGAGCACTTCTAAATGTTATCTCTAATTAATTATTCTTTATCATGAATAAATTGAAACACATAATTAGACATTAAAGAATCTAACATAAACCAAAATCCATAAAACATTCAACTAAATGGACACAAATATTTCTAGTGGAAAACCCCATCCAGGCCAAAAATCCACTCATTGCTGCTACGCTGCTCAAATTCTATTATGTCAAACAATTATTTGCATAGAGATAAATATGGATACTATAAAATGGAGTCTATTTCTCATGTAGAGCTATGGACTTATTGTGGCCACAACCACCACCCTATTAAAACTTGCCCTGGTAGCAATTTTGAATGGGTCCCCTAGAAGTCTGATCTTTCATCTCTCCAAATGATCTTTTCATCCCAATGATTTTAACTCAATGACGAGTCAAATTTTCAATTCCTAATGGTTGAGCCCCTTGAATAAATCTTTTCTACATGGTTCATTCATGACCCAGCCTATCCCTTCATTCATTCCCTTCATTAGGACTTTTCAAATCCTCATAAGCATCCATAGTACATTTATGCCCACACACATAATCACCCCCACCCTCACTATATTCATTTGTGTACTTAACACACAAAACCTTCTATCCCACCTCATTTCCATTTTAACTCTTTGTAATGAAAGACTTCACAAACATGCATAAATCATCCCTTTTTCACTTATCGCACTCAACCTTGGCACATAACACATACCATAAGGCACCAGACCCAATGGCATTATAAACCACAATATATATATATATATATATATATATATATGTTGGGTCCAAAGCCCCATCGCATATCGCAATCGGTCAAGGTCTAAGGCTTATATATATAAGGTGCACCACTATACTCCGAACCCGATGGCACTATTAGCCATACTTCATACATATGTCGGGTCCGGGGCGATATCACATATCACATATTGGCAGAGCCTGGGCCTTATACACAATGTGCGCGGCGATATGGCGGACCCGCCGAGCTTAACAAATATGATATATATATATATATATATATTTTCGGGTCTGGTGCCATATCACATATCACAATCGGTGGAGCCCCAGGCTTGTGCATATTGCGATATGTGATATGCCAGACCTAACGATATTTATAGGCCCCGATACATAAATTTTTAGGTCCGGCCTAAGTGATTGGAGTGGGATTTTCTTTGTATTCCCATGTTTTCCAAAATTCCTGGTATAACAAAGGGAGAGGGTTTTTAGTGTAAAATGTGTGCTTGTGGAGTCTCGATAGTGTAATCGCACATCGGGGAAGTGGAAGGCATGGGTACTGTGACCCGTGAAGGGGCCGGTACCTAATTGCGATTAAGTGAAGCCCTCGAAAACCATGCCAATCCTATGGATTAAGCGGGAAAATTGTGTGTTACGTGTGTTTTATGTGTAAATCCTTTTCTTTCACACTTGTTCCCCATAGTTTTATGAAAGTTAATGAAGGCAACGTTTATGTTTTGTTTGAACATTTCTGTTATATTGTTCACAATCATGAAGCTAATGATAACTATCTCTACAGTCAAGAAGTAAAGGACGCAAGAGTGGATTCGAAGAGTCATGTATGCATAAGCGGATGTGTTCCATCCAAAGAAGCAACCTTATATGTTGTCAGTCGAGTTCCACATGTTGCCTGTGTATTCCTAAGGTGGAATTGCCCCAGATCTCATCATGAAGAGATGGCACGCAGTCATCTTTGATCCGGATTTAAACAGGAACGCAATAGATTACAGAGATAACCATAAATACAGAGATGTGATAACCATAAATAAAGAGATGCAGCGGAAATAATACTTCATTTCATTAATGGAAAATACTGAAATATGCTTACAATCAGAAATGGAAATAAACTAGCTAGGGCGATGGTAGCTTATCTCTGAGAAGAGATGTGATGGCTACATGCCTCTGAACTGTGTTACAATGAGGCTCGAAGCCTATTTATTGTTTGAGACACAATGAAAAACCCTTCACATTCCAAAACCTAACCCTAGGAGATGAAACGTCAAATTGTGGGCCCCGTTTTTGCATAAGTTGGTACATCAACTTCCCGGGGTCGCGAATTGGTCGTCTTATCTCCGTTTGAGGCGCATGATAGCCCGTTGGAAAGATCTCTCTGAGGACTACGACGAAAAAGACGTCTTTTAGATAACAAAATCGCTGGCGGTAGATTTCCCAAAAAACGTCGTTTAGGGCCTCAAAATGGCTCCGGAAGTTTAGGACCCGAAAAACTGCTAAAAATAGTAAATTGTGCTATAATTAAGGAAACTGAAAAAACTGCACGAAGCACTAGAGGGGATCCACGTGGAATGGCCACCAATATCCACCTGGATCATTCCTCCCCCCTTAGGAAGCAACGGTCCCCCTTGCGTTGAGTTCCTCCTCCATGAGATGAGGGAACTTCTGCTGCACTTGGTCCCTGGTGAGCCACTTGCCCTGGTGAAGGAGTTGTCCTGCTTTAACAACTCGATATAGTTGGATATTCTGCTGGCGAGTGTGCTTGATCTGTGTGTCCATGATCCGATCAGTTGCAGCTTGTTCCATGCAAGCTGGATTTAATTCTGTGGGTGTGAGTTGTTCTGCAATGTCGGACGTGTCTAGTAATGGTGGGAAGCATGGTCGACGACGGTCCACATTGAACACTTGGTGTAGGCGAAGGAATGGATGAATGATGTGCACCAAAGCATTACTTCCCGTAGCCTTGGTACTGGTGTATAGTCTTCTTTGCTGCCCAAAGACTGGTATGGTAGCAAAGGTCATATCCATTTTCAGGGTACCTTGTAATTTTTCTCCCCATGAGCGTGGCAACAAGATAACAAACTTAGGGGGAATATCTACAACCACTATGTCCATTACTCAACTTTTAGCAGGGATTTGAGCTAAAGTAACACACAGGTCTTTGATAAGACCTAGGAATCTAAATTTGATGGAATTACAGGAATACAAGTCTTTATAAGGCCTAGTAATGTCAATTCATAATTTCTCCATAACTTCTTTAGGCATTAATTTGTGGGAGGCACCTGAATATAGCATAACATTATGGATAATTTTGTCATGAATATTCAGGATAACATAGAATGGAGGAACACCCACTTCCTATGGTTTTCCTACAACTTCCAGTTGAAATAAGAGTTCAGGCTAGTCATCATTCAAATTTATAGAGTCATTATTTTCCCCTATGTTTAAATATTTCATTACTTGGGGTATGTACATTTTTTTACTTATTAACTCTGTGAGAGGAATAGGGATTTTTAATTTCTCTAGTTCATTCTCAATGTGTAATGAGGTATGAATATTAATCAAGTTGTGAAGCTCAGATTGATCTATGATTTGTTTTTTCATAGGATCTTTTTTGTTGACTGGTGGTTGTGATCCAGGATATTTTCACTTATATAGATGTATAGAAAAGAATTGCATATGAAATTACAACTTAAGACATAAATGTGCACATATGAAAAGAAGAAGAAAACACATAAAAGTCACAAAAGAGAACACCAAGGCTTGATAATGGAGTTTATCTAATTTGGACTACATCTCTGGGCCTAGCTCAACAATGGAGAGGCCTTTCTTATTAAATGGCACAAATAAACATAATTAAATTTATCAATCTGTCCATAAAGAGGCTTATACCTCCAATCTGCCTGATGGCTATGAAATGAATGCCTGAGATGGAGTGGTATGCAGCGCCAAAGCTTCTCGCAACAATAGAAGGGGCTAGAATCGTGTAATTATCCAAAAATAGATCAATAGATGCTCTCAGCCTCTACGAAACAACGTTCTACAACCATCAAAATGCCTCCTCTCATGCTCTTCCATTGATCCTCTTTTATAAAGGATTCTCGGAAAAAATCCCATTTAAAATGGGGCTTGCCTAGTTAACTATGGAGTTGGTAGAGTGGAAGTATCGACGAGCGCAACCGTCCCTGAAAATGGCCACTTATTGTTTAAAACGATAAAACTTCCAAAATCTTGAAAACACTAAGAACTCCGCCAAAAATTGTTCACCCGGATTTCAAATATTATTAAATCAGGCATATAATCTATATCGGATTCGTGCTGAGGTCGCGAATCAGCATATCATTCTGTCCCTATCCTTGCCCTCGGGAATGACCGATTGTCAATCACCGATCGCCGATATCGGCATCGGCCAATTGCGTCGACATCCCACACATGTGTCACCCGAGTGACTGATAAGGGTTCACCGATTCGGCTAATTCTCGATTGCACTTCCGCTCACGATATCCATATATATTATTCTATATTTATATATATATATAATATATAATATATATATATATATGACTGCCGATTGCGATTGCCTCCGACCCGCCGACCCGATTTGATCAGAGATCGGCGATTAGGGGTTCCACGATCCAAACCTTAAGTCTGCCATCATGCGACCTCCGATTTCAATTTGGCCTTAAGGCTTAAGACTCCTTTTTCAAAGGAAATTCCTTATTTTCTTAAGGATTGAAGAACCCTTCTTTTTGTAATAACTTCATCATCTAGACTCGGATTGAAGTACCATTTCCGTCGTTAGAATCAGAAAGACGAGATCTCTGCTCTGGTCCTAGGTTGACTTCATTCAAATCACTTTGATTTCTGAGTTTTTCCATGCCATTGTATCTGAAGATCCACCTGGATCAATCCTCCCATTGAGGAGCTTTTGGACCGCCCAAAGCTTTTCATTAGTCAATTGGAAAGTGTGGGAACTATTCCCTCACTTTCTGTTTTTCCAGTCATCTGGCCTTGCTGGGATGCATTCCCTTGAATCCAACTTGAAGTTATTCTACATCTCCTCACCGTGAAGTCCTGGTTCTTCTGTCAAGGATGATATCTTCAGGAAAATCATCGAGATATTCAAGTGCAAAATTATCTACGGTAGGAATTGTTCCCACCTCATCAGTGTCTATGATCAAAGGTGGCTCATACAGCTTCAGCTTCTCCACATTCACTACTGAGTACATCTGCATATATATCGACAAGTCAAGATGAAATGAATTGTTCCCAATCTTCTCCAATATGGTGAATGGTCCATATCGGATTGGCTGCAACTTCTTTCCTTCTCCCTTCACCCTATATTTGCTGATGTGGAAACACACCTTGTCTCCTACTTGGAATTGATGGTCAACTCAGTGTTTATCATGTCGAGCCTTGTAATGGGCTTGACTCTTTTCCAACTGCTTTTGCACTTCTTGGTGAATCATTTGGATTCATTGAATGAACTATTGAGCTTTGTCTTTATCATTACGTTCACTGTAGCCATCCTCCCTTCCAAAGACCATGTCTGAAGGGTCCTTTGGCAGGTAACCAAAGCATGTCTTGAATGGTGAATGTTGTCTCGATGAATGCACTACTCAGTTATAGGAATTTTGTATATAGGGGATATGTTCATCCCACAACTTGGGATGTTTCCCACAATAGCCTCGTAATAAGTGTACCACGGTATGGTTAACAACCTTTGTCTGCCCATCGGTTTGCAAGTGAAATGCCATGCTTCTTTTCAGTTTGGTGTCCATCATCCTCCACAAGCTGGTCCAGAACTCCCCAAGGAAGCGAGAGTCTTGATCTGAAACAATTGATGTGGGTAATCCAAAGTGGACCCAAACATACTAAAATAA
>APFE030889011.1:0-16064 GCA_000404065.3 Pinus taeda | reverse complement strand
TCCCGTCCGGGAGCGATTTAGGGAGCGCGCTCCCGAGCCGCTCCCGCCCGGAGCGCGCTTCGGGGGCGGGTTCGAAGGGGGGGGGGGCGCTCCCCCGCAACTATGTGTCAATGTGCTAGTACCAGCAATAAACAGAGGCTGTGATGAATAGGAGGAACCAACTGTTTGGGACTAAAGCAACAAGACCAAATCCAAGCCAGCTAAGTGACCAAGGGTGCCAGGACCGTAGCTGGCTATAAGGTTAGATCAGTAGTATAGGGACAGCAGGGACTGCTGATACAATTAGCACTAGATTGTGAAATTGAACTATAATGTGTTTTTGGATGGATCATGGACTTGTAACCCATTGTTCAATTGGCTTATTTGTATGAGTTGTTGGTGGAATCAAATACTTGTTTACACTGTTCGTGCATTCAATATTATCTTTGTTTGCAAAAATTGAAGGAATATTGTGATACTAGTTAGAATACAAATTTTTTCATGTGCTCTTTCCAACCCTAAGGGTAAATTTCCCAAAGGGGTTATTACATTGGTATCAGAGTTGTGCATCCTACCAGCCTTTGAGTATATGAACTCTGGATGCTTTTGGAAGACAAGGAAAACATTACAGTCAGGAAGGAGAAGGGCACCCATAACTCAGTCATGGCAAACAGGGAAGAGCAGCCACCAGAAGCTAACCCTTTTGACATACTGGAGCTAGCAAGGGGGTGGCAACAGCTAGCCCAAGAGCAGAAGCAAATAGCTCAACTGTTGACACAAGGGCAGCAGCAAATGGTCCAGTTTTTTGCCCAAGTTATGGCAAGTCTGAGCAATGCGTGCAAAAATGCTACTAATGGATGTCATCGAGGTAACAGGAGTTTTGCAAAGGGGAGCAACAGCCATAATCCTTGCTCCTTTAACATCTTTGCACAACCTAACACAAGGGCAACCAGTAGAAGGAACCCTAAGCCTCTACTACTCTAGTTTCTAGATATTCAAGGGGAAGCAAACCAAGGAATCACGGGACAGAATGGGGATTTTTCAAAATATTTTCGAGTATGCATCACTAGGAGAGGACGTTCAAGCAGCCATGACCTTTAAAGAGTTCAGTAGCATTAAGTATAGAAATAGGTGCAGGGGCACATAGCAGAACCATGATCTACTGCGCAAGGCTGGGAAAATGTACATTCCCTCTTTCGATGGGTCATCTAAGTGCTCCGCAAGGGCTTGGGTACAAAATTTAGACACCTACTTCCAACTTAACCCAATGTTGGAAGCAGGGGCTATCAAATTTGCCACCCTACATTTGGAAGAAGTGCATGAATGGTGGTACCACGGATTGGTCACCCTGGGACATTCCAACATCACCTCTTACAAGGACTTCACACAAAGATTGATACACCGATTTGAGACGAAGGATCCAGAGATACACTTTAGGGAGCTAGCACAGTTCAAGCAGACCGGCACACCTGCCTACATTGAAGAATTCCAACAGCTAGTTGTTATGGTGACAAACATATCTGATCAGAGATTGATCATGTTTCTTCATCATGCTCCTCACAGAAGGTTTAGCCGAACCCCTACGTGGTTGGGCCAAGGCCTTCAAGCCCGCCACCTTACAAGATGCCATCACCAAGACTCCAAATATGGGAGACACAATACCTAAAGCTAAATTTCCATCCAAACCACTCATCGCTCAGAAGAAGAAAGAGAAGAAGCCATTTCAGAGAGAGTGAACTGGTAAGGATAGGTTAGATGATGAGACTTGAAGCGAGCTAAGAAGGAAGAAACTTTGCTTGAATTGCAGGGAACCCTGGGAACTAGGACAAAGATGTTTGGGCAAGGGAAAAGTCCACTATATCGAAGTAATGTCAAACACTGACGACGAAGAAGATACAATGCCAGCACCCAGCATTGAGCATAGCAGTTTCGAGGAGGAGCAACCTCATGAAGAAGTAAAAGGAGATGAAAGACCTTGTATAGGAATCAAGGGTGGTACTATTGCCACTCTTTCTGGAGTCCCTAGTGTTGAAATTTGTAACTAGGTTCGGTCTTCATAAATGTATTTGAGATGTACTTATCAAAAGAAAGAAGAAAATATTTTTATTATTATTTTTATTATGACTTATTAAAGCATGGGTATCATGCTTGGGTCATCATGTTTTAGGTCAAAGTCCCCAATGAGGACTTCTAGGATTTATTCCGGGTCATTAGAGTCATTGTAATTTAAGGAGACCCTTCTTGGACTTTCGAATCATATAAAAAGAATTATTTTTTAGTCAAAAATGAATTTAGTCTCCTCCACAACAAGTCAGCCTCAAGACAAGTAATTTGAGCTCACAAAAGGGCTATAAATATAAGGAGTTCGAATTCATTTGGAGCATCTCATTCTGTTAATTTTAGGTATGTTCTATGCTAGAGCAATTTATTTAAATTTTCACAGTTAGCAATCACATCAACGTTAAGATAAACTGCAGATAGAACATAAATATAAATCGCAGAAGACAAGCCAAGACAAGAGGACAAAAGATGTAGCACTAGCCAGGGACAAACCCCACAATGTGTGTGGAAACCCTTTGACCAAATCTTCTTTTATCTTCAAAGTTCAACAGAGAAAGAGAGAGAGAGAGTACATTTACAACATAAGTCAACACTTTGACTTATCTAGATCTAGCACAGATCATTTCGTATAATGATGAGATCAGTTGAAGACTTTCAGCTTCAACCGATTCTCCAAGGTGACGGCTTCACCTATCATAGTGCTGCATCTCATCCATTTGCCGCACCTTACCATGTAGCACCATGCTGCCCTATCACAGTGATGGACCTAGATGGCTGAGCTGCTCTTATCTTCATGCTGCTCATCATGCTGCATCTTCCATGGTCTCATTCATCATCAAGCTGCCCATGCTTATGGTCATGATGTTGTCCATGCTCGATGTATCATTGTGCTACCCATGCACATTATGTCATACATCATGCTGCCCCATTACTGACCATGCTGCCCTTTACATCACCATGTAGTCTTATGTATGCAGCAATGAGTATATCAGCCTTTAGCTACTTGCTATGGCTTGCAGCCTAGCAACGCAGCTAGGCTGTAATTCCAGATTCCTTCAAGCAGACCCATCTGAATCTATCCTTCTAATTTCATGCTGTCACCTACAGCAATCTGATATTATGACAGCATATTATATCAAAACATAATCGTGTTGTTACTTACAACTAGATGACTGTGCAAGGCTTCTTACAGGACAGCAACCCACTGCTTTTCTTCAGGATACAGCCTACCTCGAACAGTGCTTCTCAACTGTGGATTGAGGTCTTTAATGACGGCGTCCTAATGCATATTTAAATGCTGCTGTTTGGAGCCACCTTGAGCTGCCTATGGTACCCTCCTTATCTGTGGCTTAGATCCCTCCATGGGCTGTGTATACATCTCTGCCTAGGGCATCAGCGTGTCCCTTCTTGCTGCGTATATGCCCTCAAGGATTGCGGCCTTAACCCGTGTCACAGCTAGAAGACTACGTAGACATCAGCCAGATCTTTGTGATGACTTCCTTACTGTGGCTAGGGTTTGAGAGCGTTAGGATCTCTTCATGGCAGCAGCATTTGGGCCTCCATCTTTGAGCGTATAGAGCTTCTTCATGACTGCGTGTAAGGGCCTCTTGTACAGCGTATAAGGGCTCTTTAGAACTGCGGATTTAGGCCTTTACATATGGCTGGTTCAGGCCTTTCCAACTGCGGCTTAGATAACCTTTATGACTGCAGCTAGATCTCGTTTAGGGTTTCTTTTGACAGCATTCAAGCCTCCCCTCACTGCGTTATGGAAGCCTTCTTGACTGCGTGGATTAGGGCTGCTGATTGACCTGCGGCTAGGGCACTTTAGCTCCAATCAGACTGCAGTTATGCCGTCTTTGACTGCAACTAGGGTAAGGCTAGATCAACCTCTAGAACAGCGTATACTCCTTTAGATCTCTCTATCCACAAAACCCAAACACGTGGAGAGAGATCACAAGAGATGTGTCTCCAAATGTCTTCAAGTCCTCTTCTATTTATACTAAAAATGAAGAGGTTGAATAGACATGACGTTTGGGCTTCTAGAGCCTACATAAGATGTTGGTTGGCTTGATAATAAATCCATAATCAAAATAAATTCATATCTCCATAAATACTTATTGGAATCGGATGATCTTTGGATCAATCCTACACCTCTCGACGAAAGGGATCCAATAAAAATATCAGCTGCCATAAATAAGCTGACCCACAAGGAGTTTGGCCCTAGTTGCCAATTTAACACATTTTCTCACACATAGTTCGATCTTTGAAGTTGGAAGCTAGAAAAGTGCAAAGTTGTTTAAGGGCTTGAAAAGGAGCTAATAGGAAGTGTGAGTTTCTGGAGAAGGTTAGAAGGCCTCAGGATCGAAATTTTGGGACAAGTCTCACTCAATTCCGAGGTTTATCAAGGGAGATTGAAGCCTTCCAAGTTTGGTCAAAGTTGTTGATGCTACATTTGTTGGGTCAAAACCGCTGCTAGGTGGAAGTTGTTGTTGATGCTGCTAGGTCGAAGTTGCTTTGGAAGGGCTATCATATGCAAGAAGGATTGAGGGATGACATGGTATGGAGGGAGTCTTGTTTGGGTCTAGAGTCTTGGATTATCTCGAGAAACTATTGAAGGAAGAATTGTTGACTGGGTTTTCCCCTAGATAGGGGTTTTTCCTTGGCTGTCCGCCTACATTTGTTGTCCTTGTGTTTATTATTTTGATAATTGCTTGATGTACTAAAAGATAAAAGAAGAACATAAAGATAAAAGGATCATAAGTAATTATCTATATAAGAAAATCTTTCTGCCTTGCTGATTTTCTAACACCTAGATATTACACCTTCAAAATCAAGGGGGCCATACAAGGGCAATGAATCATAGCTTTGGTTAATGGTGGAGCCACACACAACTCCATCGATGCAACTTTGGTGACAAGGAGAGGTATTCCCACTGGGCAGTTTGAGGGCTTCAACATTGTGGTAGCTGATGGGTATAGCATGACATGCACGCATGTGATTCCACGTTTGAGCGTGACACTAGGTAATTACACATTCACTAATGATTTCTATATAGTAGATCTTGCAGATACCAATGTTGTGTTGGGGGTACAGTTGTTGTACTTGTTAGGAAAATTCTTAATGAATTACCAAGTGATGGAGATGGAATTCAAGGCCTCGAATGGCAATTAGGTAGAGTTGAAAAGTATGTCCAATGGTATCAGCAAAGAAAATGGAGGCTATATGTAGAAATTTTATGTCCCATAGCCCCAACCTAGTTTCAATTTTTCTCATCATGTTTAATGCCCACATCCCATGGTTAATTGTTGATTTAAACATGAATATAAAATTGCAATTAAAACACTTAATACTGCCACTACTATTTGCTTTGAATTTCAGCTGATAAAAATTTCATATGCATACACAATAAATTTGGACACTGATTTTTGGTCAATCACAGACCCTGGAAAAACCTCGAAGGGAAAACCAGTTAGGAAGAGGATTATATTTTCTTTTATCTTAGAGAATTTACAGGATTAAATACAACACAAGGTACTTCTCTCTCCCCTTGGAATTCATGTAAAAACTTCCTAGAAATTCGTGTTGCTGTTTAGAACCATGTGCCAATGTTTAGACTTTTGGATCTAGAAAATTGTGCCACAATTTAACACAAATACCCCAAAATTTGTGCCATTGCTCAGGAAATTTCTCCTCTAATTTCAGGCCACAGACTCAAAAATTTTGCCTTGAAATTTATGTCAGTCAGCTCAACGTTTAATGCGTTGAATCCCCTCAATTTAGCATTGAGTTGATTGTTGTCCCTACCTCGATTTCAATGCTCAATTTCCTAGATTTTCTGGCCCATCAGACTTGCCTTTAATGCACTAGAAGTGCCTCAAAAATGCGTTTAATGATCAACTAATGTACCTCAGTCTACATGCTACAGTTCTGCATTGAAACTCAGGCCTGTGTGTGCTCTTCTCCTTGCTGCAAGTTGATCTCTCCTTCAGCAAAAGTTTGCTATCTCAGCCTTGACCTCTTTTCCTCTCCTCCTCCTCACTTCTCCAACTCTACACATGAATAATGAATTGCTCCTTTGCCTCTCTCCTCTTTTTTAGTCTCACTAATGATGAGAAGCCATGTCCTTAAGATCAAGGGCTGAGAATAGATCTCAGCTCCTCTTGATCAAGGGTGGAGATCTAATCTCACATTGACCCAATGTTGCACTAATCGTTATCGGGATAATATCGGCGCGAGGAAAAAATCGGAAAAATTCGTAATAACCAGGAAAAAATCAGTAATAATCAGGAAAAAATCGTTTGGTACAAAAATATTCATTTTTGCCTTTTAACACGCTGCCCGAGCCTCCCGTGATTTTTACCGGAAAAATCCGGCAAAAAAAAAATTCCGAGTACTAAGCACGATTTTATCTTTTTGTTGAAAATATCGCGATTATACGATAATATCGCGATTTTAACAACACTGCATTGACCCCGTCTCATGTCTCTCCCTTCATTAATGAGCCCCTCCTAGTCATTTTAATTACTTTTTGTGTCATGTCCCTTCTCAAACACATTTGTAACAAGGTGTTGCTACACATTTTTGGCTAAGGAAGAGAACCCACAATTTTTTACTTAGGGACTTAGGAGGCAATTCGACTTTATTTGGTTGCTAGTGGAATGTGGGGGCCACCCACATGGGAGTTCGAATTGGCCCATTCGAATAGCTTGGAGGGAAATTCGAATAGGTGGATGGAGGGGCCCACATGAGGCTAGGGAGGCCCAAGGAGTTACAAGGAGGGAGCAGGTCTCATTTTGGATTCATTCTTACACCTTGCAATCAAAATTACTTGATTGTTCACTCTGCTATTTAGCTAAATCAACCCATTGTTTAACCACAAATCTCTCAAGCGAGAAATTCAACCTCTACTTTGGGGGACCATCCATGCCCACCCTAGAGAGGCAGCTCCATAAGTATTTCAGGAGTTCCGGGAGTGTGTTACAGCACTACCATTCAGCCACAACAGGAAGTGCGTAATTCTGGTTAGCTGGAGAATACGCAAGGGGAGTTTGGAGCTATCAGTGATTAAGCATTTGCCAGGAAAGTTAGAGGATTGGGAGAGCAGCAAAGGGCCAACCTTTCTTGTGAGTTTAGAGCCAGCAAAGCTAGCATCCCAGCAGTTTGATTTACAATTACCTGGGCTTGCACAAAGAGCCATCACTAGGCTCACGTGGGAGTTGCAGGAAGGAATTGTAGAGCTGGTGCTAGCCGAGAGAAGTAGGAGATCACTTGGAGGGCCATTTGAGGAGGATTGTTGGAGTTGGTAGAGCAGTTATTGACAAGATCAGTCACAACAACAAAATTCGAAATTGGAGGAGGGCCAAGTTGTGAAGGGTCAATTTTTGAAGGTTGGAACCAAGGGAAACCCTTTCTGGGTTTTTTTGGGTTTTGGGCAAGGATCACACTCCTACATTTATAAAATTTTCTGGGCATATCTTAGGGGTCAAACAAGGGTCCCAACTCAGCCAGCAGCTAGAAGAGCTAAGGGGAATTTGGGCCAAAATTCTGAGGTCAACATTTGGCCAATTCCTTCGTGGGTTTTTCTGGGTTTAGGCCAAGGAGCAAGGAGTTGAAATCTTATAATTTTCTGAGCACGGAAAGCAATGATTCCAGCCCTTCGAAGTCAGCAGACAGAGCCGTTTTCTGGGGCAGCGTAGTTCAATTTGGTGCAGCGATTGTAGCAGCATTCAGTTCAACATTTTCTCACCTGGGTTTTGTCATGCTTGTCCATTGAGACAAGCCCAGGTGCACCATTCTATTTTACTATTGTATTTGCTCCTAAAGAAGTAATAAAATGGCTCAGCAGTTCTCTATTTCTAGTGTTTCCATGGGTGCTTAATGTATATTTTGTTTTTTTTATTGCTGGATTGTTTGCATGCTTTGTATATCACTTACACTCTCGTTTAGGAACATTACATTTTGTACCATGTACCTTTTTCTCATAAAGTCACTTTAATATTATAAAGTACAATGTACTTTCAGTACCACATAAAGTGACTAAAAAGTCACATGACTTTAGTAACCACATAGAGTCACACTAAAAAGGTGGGTTCATTTTGTGTTCCTAGGCTTAGGCAAATAACACTAGGAAATACCTCCTTAGTACTTTTTTCAACACTTCCCCTTACCGAGGGAGGTGTTTCTCACCACTCCCATCTTGTCTCTGAAATATACATACATGCGGACTTGGTGAGAATGTCTACAAACTGTTCATAAGTGGATATATACTCTAGCTTCACTACCCCTCTCTGAATATAATCCCGGATGAAGTGGTACTTGATCTCAATATGCTTTGACCTATAATCAAACACTGGATTCTAAGTGGGGGTTTAATACAACTCTAATTATCACAGTGTATCATAGTTGGTCTCAACAGCTGACCAAATAAGCCACACAACGTCTTGTGAAGCCAAATAGCCTCACAATTGGCCTGACTAGTTGAAATGTACTTAACGTCCACGAAACTCGGTGCCATTAATCCTTGTTTCCTATTGAACCACGACAACACTGCCAAACCCAACCTGAAACAGCATCCAGGTGTACTCTTCCAATCACTATCACTGTGTTCCTAATCGAACTATGTACAACCTGTCAACATGACTCCATCCCCCGAGATATAGTCCAATCTATAATCCATTGTGCCTTGTAGGTACCGTAACACATGTTTCGCAACCACCCTGTGCACCCTCCTAGGCTCCATCATAAATTGACTCAACATGTTGACTGCGAAACAAATATTTGGTCTAGTGTTAACAGATACATCAATGACCCGATGAACTGATGATATAAAGTGGGGTCTAACAACTCGAAATTAGAAGCATGCAACTTCTTCCAGTTGGTAATCATCGAAGTCACCATAGGGCCGACAATCCTCCAAATGAAATCTCCTCAGTATGTCTCGTGCATGCCTGCCCTAGCCCAAGAAGATATGCCCATCCTCTTGCCAAACCTCCAAACTCAAAAAATGTTGGGAAATCAAAGTAATTGTAGATTATAGTTGACTTTCCTTCCTTGATAATTACTTGTGATATTAGCTGGCCTTTTGTTACATCTATTTCTTCTTCATCAAGCAATTACCAAAACATGCAGATCACAAAGACACAAGATATAGGCTCCAAGCCAGGGCAAAACCCCTCTAAGAGGAAAACCCAAAAAGATTACTTCTCTTCTTATAGAATCAAATCAAAGTGAGACCTCCAAGACCCAAAGACCAAAGTCAAAATTCCTTCCAAGCACCAAGTCAACCCTCCAATAGAATCTCTTCCAAACAAGTCAAAGTTTACCAAAGTCAACGAGTGTCAAACTCTTCATGATCTGCTTCTGTCAAAACTTCGGCCTTGCAACTTCAAGTCCGCAATTTGGACCTACAACTCACACAGAAACCCTAGTTCTCTCGCATGTGTAGGCAAAAAAATCAGATTTTTAGGCCTTCTTCCTTCGCTTTGACTTCTCCTTTTCTTCTTGACTTTTTGCTCTAGATTGCCTTGTTATCTTGTTGCAGATCGAACTTGTGAAGTGTCTCCAAATGAGTCAAATTCTCATGCTATATATACACTTCTCAAGAGGTCGAATAGGCCTCTTCTATGTTGACTTCTCCTTGGCAGGGTCGACTTGGTCTTGGAGAACAAAATGACTTTCTAGACTCGAAAATAATGATTTTCTTTTGTTGCAACAAACCCAAATAGGACTACAATACATGACAAAAAAAATTCTGACTCAACAATCCCTAAAAGCGTGAATAACATGCATTGACCTAGACTTTGAGCATGAAACCCATGCTTGAATAAATTAAAATTATTTTTCTCTTTTCATATAAAATATACAATGTCATGATTACAAAAGTCATCACGAAGACCGAATCTAGTTACATTCTCCAAAAAAAATAGGGCATCAGTCCTATATCAATCATCTCAAACTCTGAAGCAAGATTTCTCTTGTAGTGCTCAATGAGTTTCTCCTCTCCTGTAATAAATAAATCATCCACATACAATACCAAAATGAGTGGATCCTCGCCAACCACAATGAAATATAGATTCTGATATGCATCACTCTTCTGAAAACCCATCTATTGCAAGTAGGAATCAATCATCTCGTACCATGCTCTCGATGCCTACATCAGACCATATAGGGATTTCTTAAGCCTACATGCATGAGACTCTCTCCCATGTGTTAATTTTCCAGAGTTCTATGCTTAGTACAATCACTTACAATAATTTATTCTTCAGTTAGCAATCACTTTATCCAGTATATTCAATCTTCCAATGATAGTAAGCAATTGTAGATGGAACAGTAATCCAAATGCATAATAGAAGACAGCCAAGAACAAGAACAAGAGAGACATAAGATTTAGTCAAAGACCGGGGAAAAACCCCACAAGGGGGAAAACCCTTTCCAAATTATTCTATTAGATTGTCATCAAATGTTCAGCAGAGAGATACAATGTTCAAGTTCATCAACAAAAAGTCAAAGGTCAACAACTTCAACTATCCAAACCAATAATCAATATCCAGTCAAAGATGAGCCAACAAGTCAAATCTAATCCAAAGTCAAAGTCTGCAATTCTGGTTAAAGTCAACAACAACCTTAATCAGTCAACGGTCAATAGTCCTCCAAACAGTTCAATCAAAGCAGCAACAAATTTAATGTTCCAAGATCGGTCAAACCGAGCCAAAACAGTGAACAAAACTCCCATAGAAATCAGTCAAAGTCAACTTGTTGACCTACAAAAACCCTAGCCCAAAATCTGAAGTCAACGCTAGTCAAAATGCTCAAAAAATCTCAGTCAAATAAACAATCAACTCGGCCTCCCAAACAGATTAGAAATTTGGTCAAACAAGGTCAAAACTTCCATAGTGATTGCTAGTCAAAGTAGTCCCAAACAAAAGTCAAACTCGATCAACAGATTCTTCCTTTCTCTCCTTTGCACGTGTGGCCTCAGACCTACAATTTCAAAGCTATACGAACCATAGAACAGATGATATGAATATGTGATGATGCTCCAAAGTGATGTGACATGTGGTTGACCTATACTTTTTGTGGAGATGTGGTTCCATAATAAAAATAATATTTTTCCATGTCGAAAATTACATTCTTCCAAGGGCTAGTAGGGTCTTATTTGGATGAGGAAGGCTTCCCAAGAGAGGGAATTTGTCCCTGAGTTGCCAAATTAACACTCCCTCTCAGTTAGGGAGAAATTTTCGACTACATCATAAGTTTGTCTCGTCATCATCAATATCATATCTCTGCTTATCTCTACTCATCTGCATGAACATTTTGGAATCTAAAGAAGAATCGTCATAGCGGAGATCCATCTACCACCCTATATCGAACAATAAGCGAGATAAAACTTATCAGGCAAGGATCACAACCATCCTATTGTCTAATGACAATAGGCAAGATACCACTTGCCATGAGAGGTAAGGATCACATCCATCCTATTATTTGTTGATATTCCAATCCTGACCCTCAAAAGTCAATGGTAGAACACCTGCATCATCATCCACCTTGGGGGAGATACCTAACTTACCAGTGGTTGGATCACACCCACCCAAGTCTCCTCACCCATTGGCCAGATGGGGAGGGACAATCTCAAAAAGCCCAGCTTGTGGCTATGATGCCAACTTGGGTATACTCTGTGTAATATCCCTAAGGGGAAATTAACAGTAAATATGCAAAGCAAAATAGACAAACACACCATGAAATCAAACCAAACAATCAAACCACAAAATTGGCATCTAAACTACATTGTGTACTCATTTTATTAATGGAAAGAGGTGTACAACAAGGTGCTAGAATGTGTGCTCCTGGGCTTGCTCTAAGCAAGCTAGCAAAAGCCCAAAATGAACAATGAAACACCCTCCTCCAATCTTCTACTAATTCGGCCCAAGTGTTGCGCTGTAAATGCCCAGAAAGGTGTTGCTGCCTGAAATGATCTGTTGTTAGAGCCCTCTCTGCCACTCAGGAAATTTCGGGAATTAATCTCAGCCTCTACTCAAGAAACCCAGCATAACCCATGAAGGGTTTGGCCAAAGCTTGACCCTGAAATTTCGACCCTCTTGGGCTTGACTGGCTCTCCTATTGGGTAAATCGACCCACATAAATATTTTGCTCTTGAATGCCCAAAAAAGTCTGCAAACCCTGTTAGAAGGCTCCCCAAGCCTTCCCTTTGAATTTCCTCCACAAACTCCCCTATCTCTGCAATTTCCTGGAGTGCCTCTAGCTATGACTACACAGTGCCTGCGCTATTGTAACTCTCCCTACTATTGTAACTCAACTCACTGTTGCTGGTACGAATTGGGATGAAGTAGAACTCCCTCCTTGGGCTGGCACTCGAATTCCACCGAAGCAAGGGCTGGTATTTCAACTCGGAAACACCCAGTGTGTTGAACAGCACATGCAAACTTGGCTCACTACTCAAGCATGCTCTTGTCAAAAGACAAATCCTGAAAATGATAGATGATGAGAAAAATGAGAGCCCCTCCTTCCTTTGGTCGATTTGCCTCCAAGGTTGCCCATGTGGGCCCACTTCGAATTTTCCTCACCAATTTCACTCCAATGAGAGCGTACTCTCCATGTGGGCCGAAATTCCTTTGTGGTGGCCCCCACACTCCACCAAAGCTGAAATCTTTCCATCGAAATCTAATATTGGGGTGCTTCTCATGCCAAAAATTGAATGTGGGTCCCCTAAGCCCACTTCTCCTGAGTGAAACAATGTAATATGCCAAAATTGAGCAAAATTCAATATTCATTTAGTGAAACACTAAGTAGGAATATCACAGTCCTCCCCGCCAAAGCGTTGCTTGTCCTCAAGCAACTACAAAGAAGGATGTTGTAGTATATGTTCCCCCTCCCAGGTGGCATCCTCATCCGATAGATTCCTCCATCGAATCAAAATCCCCTTGATGACCCTCTTACGCAGATGCCTCTCCCTGGTGTCCAAGATGGCCTCCGGTTCTAGCACTAAATGCCCCTCATTGTTCATGGGGGTAACTTTGTAGCAGTTGTAACCTATTGTCCCAGTGCCTTCTTTAGGCAAGACAAGTGAAAAACGTCATGCACCCAGCACCCCAAGGGTAGCTCCAGCTCATATGCTACCTCCCCCACCCTCCAAGAGACATGATAAGGCCCATAGAAGCGGGGTTTGAGCTTCTTGGTCCCCTTTTGCTTGTGCGTAGACTGTCTGTACGACTGGAGCCTCAAAAATACCAAGTCCCCAACTTCGAACTGCCTCTCAACTCTACCCCTGTCTGCATAAAGCTTTTACTGATTTTGGGCCATTTGTAGGTTGTCCTTCAAAGCCCTTAAGATATCTTGGCTCTCCTGTATCCAATCCTAGCCCTTGGGGCCCTGCTGTCTCCAAACATAATGTTAGCGAAAGATAACGCATCATAACCATACAGAGCTCGGAATGGCGACATACCTATAGACATGTGATGCGTAGTGTTGTAGCAGCATTCACCCAAGTGCAGCCACCGTATCCACGCTCTTTGCTTCTTTGTCACATAGTTACGCAAGTAGCCCTCCAGCCACTTGTTAACTATTCGTTTGCCCATCTGTCTAAGGGTGGTAACTGGTACTTGGGGTGAGCTCATTATGCACCAACTAGAATAGATCCTGCCAAAATCCACCCATGAACCTGTTGTCTCGGTCACTGACGATGGTTTTCGGGAGACCATGTAGGCGAAACACCTCTCTGAAAAACAATTTGGCCACCTGTGAGGCCGAGTACGGAGCTAGAATGGCAAAGAAGTGAGCGTACTTTGTCAAGCGGTCCACCACTACATAGATGCAGTCTTTTCCCTATATTGTGGGCAGCCCGATAATGAAATCCATCGATATGCTCCTCCCATTTCCCCTCCGGAATGGGAAGCCGTTGCAATAGGCCTGCAAGGTGTGTTTTCTCTCCCTTGTTCCACTGGCATGTGTCACACTCCCAGATATGCCTTAGAACATCATCCTTGAGGCCTTTCCACGCAAAGTGCTCCCTGATGGTCCGATATGTCTTTGTGAACCCCTGATGCCCTGCTAATGGTGAATCATGGGCAGCCTATAGAAGCTTCTCCCTCAGCGGGGAGTTGGGTATCAAGTAAATCCGGTCTCACAAGTAGATCACCTCATTCATCACCCGATACTAATGATCTATCACCAACCCATCAAGGACCTCACATGCAAACTTGTCCTTGAAGTACTCCACTAGTAACTACGCCCTCCGGTCCGAGGTGATGCTCATCAAGGAAAGAGTGGCTAGCCTCCTGGACAACACATCAGCCACTACGTTGTGCTTCCTTTTGACATAGTCAGTGTCAAAGTCATATGCCTATAGTTTGCTCACCCACTTTTGTTGCTCAGATGTAGTTGTTTCTGCTCCAAAAAGAACCTGAGGCTGTTGTGGTCGATCTTGACCTTAAACGGGTTCCCCACCAAATATTCCCTGAACTTGGCCAACGCATGTACGATGGTCAGCATCTCCTTATCATAGATGGAGTAAAGTAGCTCATAGGGCAATAGCTTCCGGCTCTCAAACGATATGGGGTGCCCCCCCACATCAATACGGCCCCCACACCCACTCCTGATGCATCACACTCCAACACAAAAGGCTGAGTGAAGTTAGGAAGAGCCAACACCGGACAACTACTCATGACCTCCTGGAGACAATCAAATGCCTCCTATGTTGTAGTGGTCCACTTAAAGGCCCCCTTCTTCTTCAAGTCTGTGAAGGGTGCGGCTAACTGGGAGAAGCCCTTCACAAACTTTCTGTAATAAGTGCAAATGCCAATGAACCCCCTTAGCGCAGTCACATTCCGGGGCTCTGGCCAATCCCGGATAGCCCTGATCTTCTCCTAATGTACTCTGATACCATCCTCCCCAATGATCTGCCCTAGGTAGAGCATCTCAATTAGCCCAAACTCGCACATGGACAGTTTGGCATAGAACTGTTGCTCCTCCAGAATGCGCAGTATTGTCTCAAGGTGTTGCAAATGCTCTTCCCACATCCGGTTGTAAATCAATATGTCGTCAAAGAACACCAGCACGAACTTCCTCAACTGCCCACGAAACACGTGGTTCATGCATGACTGGAATGTCGCAGGTGCGTTGGTCATCCCGAAGGGCATAACCAAGAACTCGAAGTGCCCATAATGGCACTGAAATGTTGTCTTCAGGACATCTTGCTCCCTCACCTGGATCTGATGGTACCCCAATCGCAAATCAATCTTCAAGAAGAACTTAGCTCCCCTCGACTCATCCATGAGCTCATCTATACAAGGAATGGGATAGCAGTTCTTCAGCGTCTTCTTGTTGAGGGCCCTGTAATCCATGCAGATCCATAAGGACCCGTCCTTCTTCTTCATCAGCACAATCGATGAAGCGAATGGGATAGAGCTGGGCTTGAGGTGCCCAAGTGCCAATAGCTCATGGATGGCCCTCTCGATCTCATCTCGATAAGCCTTGGGATGTCCATAAGGGATGGTGATGATGGCTTGCACCCCTGGCTCCAACTCGATAATGTGCTCAAATCCCCTGTCAAGTGGTTGTCCCAATGGTATGTCCCCAAACACCATTGGATTCTTGTCAAGAATAGCATGTATCTTCGAATGTGGCGTCTTGGGCTTTCCCCCAACATCTAAGATCCTCAACTCCACAGCCCACTCAATGTCTCCATGTCTCAAGTCAGCCTCCATCTTGTGGGCCGAAATAGTATGTGGTAGATATGAGTGCACCCCCAAAGCGACATGGTCTTGCCATCTAGCCCTATAAATTCCATCTCCAACTTCCTCTAATCTGTTGTGACTCTGCCAAGCATATAGAGCCACTAGACTCCCAACGCTACGTTGATGTCTAGTACATTCACCACAAAGAAATGATCTGTTATGGAGTAGTTCCCCATGGTCACTATCAAGGTTGGCACATAACGAGTGCACTGCATGATTCTGTCCCTGGGCACAATAACTAAGAATCCCTCAAACTCCTCGTTGTGATGCCCCTCC
>APFE030889009.1:0-11994 GCA_000404065.3 Pinus taeda | reverse complement strand
GATAAGTTATGACTGATAAGTTATAGACGATAGGTTAACGCTGATAAGTGATAGTTATATACAGATAAGTTATCACTAATAACTTATCGCTGATAAGTCCTAATTTTGTCAATAAGTTATCATTGATAAGTTATACGATACGTTATCGCTGATAAGTTCTATCATAGTTACTAAATTCGCCCGAATCGGGCAAAAAAATACGAAAATTCGTGAATTCGGTACGAATACTGTACTGTTCATCCAAATTCGATTCGTTTCTCAGGTTTGATTGATAAAGGTTACATAGTTTACCCACACGGTCACTTGTTCATTCAATAAGAACTATCAGCAGCTTGAGATCATGGATGCACGGAGAAGGTGCCTGAGATACTTACATGGCTTTCACCTCATATCTGGGATTTCCTGGAAAAATGATTTTAGAGAGATTCAGAAAAGAGGTGGACCATCGCAGTGCTTTCTTAAATGAGGATTACTCTGCCATGGAGGCAGAGGAGGCCATTAGTGATTCAGGATCCCCACTAGTCATTTAGATTTTAAGAACCAATTATGGGATTCCTACACTTTGCTGATAATACCAAACCAAATTGGTACAGTGAACCACAGAAAAGAAAAATATACAGTGAACCACAGAAAAGAAAAATATACAGACTTGCGTTGCAGTATGACGTAGGCTTCTGATATTCACACGGCGGAGCTAGACTTGCATGACCATATTATTTTCTTTCTTGGAAATTGTACTCATATTGCAGTTAGTTGCTATTCTTTCTCCGTTTTTCATTACAAGACTAGTGCATGCGCGCCATCTGACCAAAATGCGTTGCAGGCGAGATGGGTAAGGCTCTTTTACTCGGACTTCGAGCAATTTTCACGCGACCAAGAATTTCTCATTTCAATTCCCAAGGACCAAGCTTTTGATTATCTCGAGGGCTTGGTGGTAGCGAACAGTAAAGATCCCATTAACGGCTGGCCTTCACTCGCGCTATCCTCTGATGCCTCCTTCGACCCATCGCTCATCCCTCCGAATTCAGGCCCAGTTCTGTATTGCCTCGAGGTGGCCTTATATTATAGCAATACCACGGATGTCTCTGCACTGGATAAGGTGTGATTACATGAAAATATACAATCGTCACTAAAAGCTTGATTTTAATTTATGTCGCAGTAGAACATACAACCGCTGGGTCTCATTTGCAAAAAATGTTTTCAGAAAATCGAGAGAATGTTGGCTCCATTGAGATTCATAAGAGGTTTGAATTACAGCATCGACGTATCATATTTCGATTTTCTTAACCGTGTATATAGAGAAGAGATCTTGGCCAGAGCCACCGGAGTGTGGGATGCTCCTCATCCCTGGTTGAATCTCTTCGTACCAAAGTCTCAAATTGCGCGTTTTGACAACATGATCTTCAAAGGGATCCTTAAAAATGGCGTTGGAGGACCCATGCTCCTATATCCTCTGAACAGAAACAAGTAAATATACATATTTCTCTCTTTATGATTGATTTGTTAGGATTATTTTTCCTAAACATCTTTCTTTTATTTTGTGTTCTTAAAAATTGTTACCATTATTTTTTCTATGAGATTTAACTAAGAAAATCACTGTTTATATATTATTTCATAACAAGGCGATCATCAACTAAATTACTCTATATGCTACTTAATCTTAGAATTGTTTTTTCTCATACATCTCACAGAATTTGGATTCGAACTTGGTAACTATGAGTTATATACGAAAAGTTATTACTGATAAGTTATAGACGATAAGTTATTGCTGATAAGTTCTTACATATAAGTTATCACTGATAAGTTTTGTACATATAAGTTATCGCTGATAAGTTTTGTACAGATAAGTTATATACAGATAAGTTATGCACTGATAAAATATATACAGATAAGTTATATACTAATAAGTTATCCGAAGAGGACTTATCCAATGATAACTTCGAAACTGAGAAGTTCTACACAATAACTTATTTACTGACAAGTTATCGAAGCATAATTAATCTGTCGTCAATAACTTATCACCATTAAACTGTCCGCGGATTACTTATCTTCTGATAGGTTTAGATCCCTACGGTTTCGTCCTCCACGCCTAGGAAGTCGATAGAAACGGATGAATTATCAGGATAACTCAGATTCAGAGGATAACTGGACAGATTATAATGCCCAACCAGGCGGCAATACTCGGTCGGCTCTTGCCACTGGAAGCGATCCAATTGAATTGGACGCCCTCCGCCGTGAATTAGTGGATGCCCCCTGCTCCATACTTCACCGATTTCCTTCAGGAATTCCAATAGAAGACGATGCAGTCAGTGTTACAAGTTTCTACCTGCTCAAATTCTTTGGAAGAGTTCTCTGGTGTGTTCGGAGAAGTTGGAGATTGGATGCCTCTCCAGTCTGTGGGCGAAGGCTTTGCGTTTGATGTTTGCTGGAAATGCTTGGGAAGATGAATAGCCTCACATCCCGCGAAGCAATTGCTGCGATCCACCATGTGAAACCACAATTGGGCTTCTGGGTGTCGATGCAAACTGGAATTTTAATTGTCCAATATGAGGTCAATTGTTTGACAAAATACCCCAACCAGATTTTCGCAATGTCTAGCCTGTATGAGGACTGAATTGAATATAATGACCCAGTTTTAAGACTTGCTAGAATGTCAGGGCTTGGGTTGTGCTGATGTATCTATACACTTTGAAGCACGTGTCTGCAACTGCTCTGTCTGGATAAATATAACCTGTAATGCGCGGGTGATGCAAGTTTTTTCCATTTTATTTTTTTTTCTCTTGTTTTGTCAATATGATTCACTGCGCATTTACACTGTCAGGGTTTCTATTAAGCTCTTATATGCAACGCCGTTAAGGTGATCTAATGTCAAAAACTTAGGAACTGCAGACAGGGATTGTTGCCTTTGCAGCCTCCCTTGCTCTCGTTGTGCCATATTATTATGGCCTTACTGGTGTCTTCTCTAGTGATAAAAGATTCAATATGTAAGATTCAAACTGAAAGGAGTATTTGTCCCAGGTGTAAGCTCTGAAGTTTCCCTCTCAGAGATTTTAATTGTCTAATATGAAGTCAATTGTTTGACAAAATAACTCAACCAGATTTTCGCATTGTCAGGACTGGATTGAATTGGCTTCTCAAGACAAGTGATTTTTAAGCTAAAGACATGAAGAAAAAGACATTATTGGTTGAATTGGTTTCTGAAGACATTATGGTTGAATTGGTTTCTAAAGACAAGTGATTTTTAAGCTAAAGACATGAAGAAGACGACATTATGGATTCTCAGAGCAAGGGTATCTTTGGAGATCCCCTTCATTGAATGCCTTCTAAACAAGAAGTGTCACTGACAACGTTAAATTTCTTTCACCTCAATATTTCCCTCAATGGAAGTGCAACATTGAAAAGAGAGAGAATGATTCAACAAATCATTATCTACTCTTCTTTTGAAGAATGATAATTGTACTTGTGTGTGAGTCGATTCTGTATCTTGCTGCAGCAAGGAAATTTCCATCTACATACTTGATTTATAAGTAAAACAGTCGATTCCTGTGTCTTGCTGCAGCAAAGAAACTTCCATCTACATACTTGATTTATAAGTAAAACACTCGATTCCTGTGTCTTGCTGCAGCAAGGAAATTTCCATCTACATACTTGATTTACAAGTAAAACAACGCATATGCTTAGTAGAGATAGAGCGGGACTAGGGACCATGATTCTTTCTTGTTTTCCCATTTCATTCTTATTATGTTGCAGTGATTAGATATATGATTTTTTTGTATTTGCTCTTATTAGTTTACCATCCATTGAACTACTAAATTATAATTGAAAACCATTGAATTTCACGCAACAATATGTGGTTATGAAAATAGACAAATTATAAGTTCGTTATTTGTAGATATGATCCTGAATATATAGTTGAGTCTAAGATTTGCTTCTATGTATGGATGCATAAACAGCTAATAAATTTTCAGGTTTGAGAAGTTGGAGATGATTAAACAAATGTTCTGAATTAATGGTTGTAGCGTTTTTGTCTTGGCGTGTGAAGTTGGTATCATTCTGATGATGTATGCCAGAATTTGAGAATTTTTTTAAGATGACCATGTTCTTTTCGGTGGCCATGATAACAAATAATATATATGATTTATTACCAGACTGGAAATTTGCAATTTTAAGTGGGATTTCTCACTCGACTGGAATTTGCAATTCTTTGGCATGAATGCCTCACCGTGAGTGGGTCAATACATTCAATAGACGTTAACATATAAAGAAGCCTTTGGAGTTTCCTCAATGCATTATTGGCTTTACTCTTATGTTACAGTACATTTTAACTTTGTTATTATGTTAAGGAAGAAATAATATTTATTATTATTTATTTAGACAATTTCAAGTGGGATCTCTCATTAGACTAGAATTTGCAATTTTTTGGCATGAATGTCTCACTATGAGTGGATCAATATATTCACTATAAAGTTAATGTATGAAGTAGTCCACTCCTTTTCTATATTGGAGTTTCAGAAATTCATTATTGGCTTCACCCTTATGTTACTGTGTATCCTAATTATGTTAACACGTTTTCATAGTTTAAGCATTCAAAGAACAAAAAGCATTGAATTTGAGGCTCTTTGTAAGATTAGGATTATGGATTTATTGTTCATTGAAACAAATTTTGAAATAACTTAAAATGTTAGAACCAATTTTAAAATAGTTGAGACAAAAATGATATAAAGAATATGTCTCTTTTTCCATCAAAGGAAGATAGATTTATGCTGGTTAGAACAAACTTTAAAATAGCTAAAGCAAAAATGATATAAAGAATAAGTCACATCAAAATTTTTGTTTCACATTTCATCTCTTCAAAGTTTGAAAAAGAAAATATGTATTGCTCCTTAGAACAAAACTTTAAAATAGCTTAAGACAAAAATGTTGTAAAGAATAAGTCACATTGAAATTTTTGCTCACATTTCATCTCTTTAAAGTTTAAAAGATGGATCTATATTATGGAATTTTTTTTAATTTATTGTAATGTGTACTTGAAGATTTTGAGTTCTTTCTAATTTAAATTTTGAAGATAATTTGTACCAAGTTTATTTATCAACAATTTTGTTGATTTGAGTAGAAAAAAAGTGTTCTGCTTGCCTAGGTGCTAAGGCTAATAAATAAACCCATGAGACAACCATTTTCACTATCCCTATCCAATTATCATGTAACACTACCCTCTATGTTGCTAGTTATTCCTGCAAAAACTGGATTGTCTACCACTACCTTTCTATCTCATGTTCCATTGCAAAGAATCGCTCCGCCACTACCCTTATCTAATTTCCAAGCTCTTGCCTTTTTTCATTGAGTACAACATCAAGTCTTTCAACTACCGCCTCCCCAAATTCTTAAATAAGAGTTTTAACAACATATTCAGTTTGTTAAGGTATTCCCAATCAACCAAAGCAAGATATAAGCTTCATCTATGAGACATGGTAGATTTTCATTATCATATAATTGAAATGGGCATTGAATCTTAGTCATCGGAGGTCAAAACAGAGATGGAAATTAATGAGTAAATGGGACTAGATGATTCTTGATCCAAATATGATCCTGGAATTGGATATGAATGGTCAATCTACACAAGAGGTGTAGGACTTGGATGAAATGTCGAATGCATTAGAAGAAACTAAATTACATAACAATTGTGGCAACAAGGTGATTTTGACATTCCAATGCAAAACATACAACAAGAAAAGGTGGTAAAACTATAGAGTGCAACAAAGAGGGACAACAATTTTTTTTCGAAAAATCATCAAATGTTGCAGAAATAATTCATTGTCATGGCAGCCTCTCTATATTATTTGCTAGTCAAATGTCAACATATATGCTAAATTTCTTATTTTGTTTCCTACTACTTTTCTTCTAGTCAAATACCTACTTATAGACTAAAATTGTTTCTTTTGTTGCCTCTACTTATCTTTTGGTCACATGTCTACTTATATGTTAAAATTATTTCTTTTGTTCCTTTCACCTTTAAGGTTTGTACATAGATTTTGTTTATGGGGTGAAAGGTCTACATATAAAATTTTGTTTCTATGGTTTTGTCATAGTCTCCCCTACTAAATATTAAGGTATACACCATACAGTCCTAATGTTGGTGACTTGACAATGTCCAATTAATTTTAAAAGGCTTCTATGTTAAATGTTGAGTCACTGCATATTTGAAAAGAATCCAAGAACACTAGTGCAAATAGCTAGATCTGAAAAGCCTCTAAGCAAAGGATAATAAAATTTATGAATCCAAAATTGAGGATCAAAAACAAAGCTGAACAAGAATAACTAGATCTCAAGAAATTGGAAGGAGCTCATACCAAGACAACCCATTAAGATGCCAAGCTTAGAGGCAAGGAACCAAGCAGATTTCAAAGATTGACAATGTTTGTCATGATAATCCATTAAGATACCAAGCCTAAAGGCTAGGAACAAAGTAAATTTGAAACATTTGAGTGCTCCAAAGTGCTTTGGTCACATTTTCTATTAGAGTATAACTTGATTTGGTAGAGTATAACTTGAGAGTGCTTTCCTAGGCATCGTAGACATTTTCTATTAGAATATAACTTGAGAGTGGTTTCCTAGGCATAGGTTCCTAGGAGGTTATTATAAGGTAAGACGTTCAAAGTACTATTTTGGTCAAGTTCAAACGTTTTTGTAGGGGGCTAGTCCTCCAAAGAAGCTACAAGTTGTTAAGTACTAAATCGCTTATGACATCTAAGTAATATAGTTGGCAAGTGGTGCCTCAATAATGATCTAACTAGCCATCAAATGGATGCCACATGAAGCCACTGCAACCACACATTCTGGCCACCTGCTGGTTTCCACGTTGTTTCTAGTGGGCTAATTGATTTGGTCATCAGATGGTTGTAATGTAGCACCCTATATAGCAGTTTCTCTACCCATTTGATGGCTAACACATGTCACAATGAACAGTCGGATTTGGTTGTCCTATGGCCACTAGGTGGCACTTCCACAACCACCCTATCTGGATGTCGAACATATGACACATAGCACCATTGCAACAATTGGACCTATTTTTCATATGGTTGTCATGTGTCTCCCTACAAACCAATTGGTCTAGCCATGACATGGCAAGCACATGGTGTTTCAATAATTGTTGAATGTAGCCATCCAATGAACGTCATATAGTGTCTCAACATTTGTCAGATCCACCCATTGGATGGCTACCACATGGTGATTTAATTCATTTTGATAGGAAAGGAAAGGAATGGATGTTGGAGAAGGCACTATTAAAATATAAGGCACAAGAAATATGAACCATATGAATTAAAAAACAAGGGGGATTGAGATTTATATGTGCAAACAAGGAGTAGAAATACAAAACATAACTATAAAAGAAGGGGTTGTAAGAGTTTGCTTCCTTAGGCAACAATTAAAACCATAAATGGTGTAACATAGTATTATGCAAAACTTAAAACATAGCGAGAACATATCAAAAAAGTAGTTGTTCAATGTCCAAGCAGCATTGGATCTTTTTGACATGGCTACATAAATCTTTAATCAAATCATCAGCCTCCCATGTCTAATATGAATAAGTTTCTCATAAAAGTGCCTATGAAGTATAACTATGAAAAAAGGGATTGTAAGAGTTTGCATACTTATGCAGTAGTCAAAACCACAAATGGAGTAAAATAATTAGTTAATATTAAACAAAACTTAAGACGCAATGAGAACATATTGGAAGAGTAGTTAGATAAATCTATAATCAAATCACCAACCTCACATCTCTAATTTAAATAGGCTTCTCTACACCAAGGTGAAAAGTTCATAAATTGTCAACACCCTTGCAATATATATAATGTATTGAAAAAGTAAATCAAAATCATATAAATAAACCATGCTTTGAGGTATGTTATCTATATACATTATTATTAAATTTAATTCATTTTAATAAATTAATTTTACTTGCAATTTAAGTGATCAAAAAATCAAAGATAACAATTTCTTTTAAATCCTAATCAATAAACCATGCTTTGAGGTATGTTATCTATATGTATTATTATTAAATTTAATTCATTTTAATAAATTAATTTTACTTGCATTTCAAGTGATCAAAAAATCAAAAATAACGATTTCATTTAAATCCTAATCGAGTACCATAATAATTTCAAAGAATAAAATGCATTGAATTCATACCAAGAAGGGATGGATATAATGCATTGAATTCGTAACAAGAAGGGATGGATATATTGTTTTTGTATGTCTTGTTTTATCGAACAATGCTTTCTCCTAATAGATTAATTTTACTTGCATTTTAAGTGATCAAAAAATCAAAGATAACAATTTCATTTAAATCCTAATCCATTAGCATAATAATTTCAAGGAATAAAATGCATTAAATTCATATCAAGAAGGGATGGATATAATGCATTGAATTCGTATCAAGAAGGGATGGATATATTGTTTTTGTATATCTTGTTTTATCAAACAATGTTTTTTCCTAATTGTCCTTTTGATAGTTTTTGTATGTCTTGCTTTATCAAACAATGTTTTCTCCTAATGGTCCTTTTGATAAACCTGTAAACGAATGAATGTTTGTCCATGTGTTTGTAATGAATGAAAGATAGTTGTAAGAGTAAACTCCAAGTAGTGGACAATGAAATCATTGGTTCAAAGAGTCCAAAGATTGACGAGTTACATCGATCAAGCAATTCAACAAGAGGAATACAATAAATAATCAACATTTTATCAATTGAGATTTTCTATCTAGCCCTCTAAAATCCACTAAAAGGGGCTGAGCAATCAAAATGTCCAAAAACGTGCAGATGGTATCAAAGCTTCCAATTGAATGCTTTTAAAATTTCACTAACTTCACTGCTAAGCATATTCTAACAACAATGACCTTATCCAAAGCTTCCAGTTGAATACTTTTAAAATTTCACTAATTTCACTGCTAAGCATATTCTAACAACAATGACACCTCACAATGACCTTATCCAAAGCTTCCAGTTGAATACTTTTAAAATTTCACTAATTTCACTGCTAAGCATATTCTAACAACAATGACACCTCACAATGACCTTATCCAAAGCTTCCAGTTGAATACTTTTAAAATTTCACTAATTTGACTGCTAAGCATATTCTAACAACAATGACACCTCACAATGACCTTATCCAAAGCTTCCGGTGGAATACTTTTAAAATTTCACTAATTTGACTGCTAAGCATATGCTTTCAGTTGAATACTTCTAAAATTTCACTAATTTAACTGCTAAGCATATTCTAACAACAATAACCTCATATTCTAACAACAATGACCTTATTCAAACTTTCCAATTGAATGCTTTTAAAATTTCAAAAATTTGACTTCTAAGCATATTCTAATAACAATGACCTCATAACCTCACATTTAATTTAACTGCTAAGCTTATTCTAACAACAATAACCTCATATTCTAACAACAATGACCTTATTCAAACTTTCCAATTATATGCTTTTAAAATTTCAAAAATTTGACTTCTAAGCATATTCTAATAACAATGACCTCATAACCTCACATTTAATTTAACTGCTAAGCATATTCTAACAACAATAACCTCATATTCTAACAACAATGACCTTATTTAAACTTTCCAATTGAATGCTTTTAAAATTTCAAAAATTTGACTTCTAAACATATTCTAATAACAATGACCTCATAACCTCACATTTTAACCATGATGACCTTATCCAATTGCTTCCCATATTCTAATAACAATGATCTCATAACCTAACATTTTAACCATGATGACCTTATCCAATTAACCTCACATTTTAACCATGATGACATTTTAACCATGATGACCTTATCCAATTAACCTCACATTTTAACCATGATGACCTTATCCAATTGCTTCCCAGCAAAACAATAATGAAAATCTGCCAATTTACAATAATGTCCACTTATGAATTCTCTCCCAGATAGTTACAAGCAATAATGTCCACTTATGAATTCTCTCCCAGATAGTTACAAGCGCTATAAGCATGCGAGTCTGGTAAATAGCATACGAGTCTGGTAAATAGCATAAAGCCTCTGGCAACTACCAAACGCTCTTATTAAGATGACATCTAAAATGCATGACCTTGAAAATCTGCCAATTTACACTAAGATGTCCACTCGTGAATTCTCTCGCAGATAGTTACACAAGCGCTATAAGCATGCGAGTCAATCTGCCAATTTACACTCAGATGTCCACTCGTGAATTCTCTCGCAGATAGTTACACAAGCGCTATAAGCATGCGAGTCTGGTAAATAGCATAAAACCTCTAGCAACTACCAAACGATTAAATGCAGCCTCCTACTAAGATAACATTCAAAATGCATGCCCTTACCACTTTCAAAGGAAGGATCTCTTCACTCAGGCAAGTCCACCGAAAACAGAATAAAAATTCTTTACAGATCCTTTCTTTACATAAATATTTGTAACAATATGTTCAAACAATCGTCATCGCACAAGAAAGCTCGTTTTTGTCAATTGCAAAAACTCATGCATAATTAATGTTTTTTAAATTGAATTACTTCAATTTGAGCTCCAGTTAATGTCAACCCAAAAATGCTGATTCAGTTTATAAACATAATATTCAACTTTAGGCAAGTCCATCGAGAACAGAATAAAAATTCTTTACAGATCCCTTCTTTACATAAATACCTGTAACAATATGTTCAAAATGCTGATTCAGTTTATAAACATAATATTCAACTTTAGGCAAGTCCATCGAAAACAAAATAAAAATTCTTTACAGATCCCTTCTTTACATAAATACCTGTAACAATATGTTCAAACAATGGTCATCACACAAGAAAGCTCGTTTTGTCAATTCCAAAAATGCTGAGTCAGTTTATAAATATAATATTCAACTCGTTTTGTCAATTCCAAAAATGCTGATTCAGTTTATAAATATAATATTCAACTTTGTAAGGATCTCTTCACTCAGGCAAGTCCATCGAAAACAAAATAAAAATTCTTTACAGATCCTTTCTTTACATAAATATCTGTAACAATATGTTCAAACAATGGCCATCAAACAAAGAAAGCTCGTTTTGTCAATTGCAAAAGCTCATGCATAATTAATATTTTCTAAATTGAATTACTTCAATTTGAGCTCCAGTTAATGTCAACCCAAAAATGCTGATTCAGTTTATAAATATAATATTCCCCCGAGTCTGAAAAAGCTTCGGCATAAACCAGGCTTGTCTGAATGCACATGAAGATAAGAAACTCGTGGTACAAAGAAGGGTTTGAAAATACAGTTATAAACCCTCGGAAAGAACATTCATGAATTATGCTCCAATGACTGATTTTCAATTTTTACACAACCTAGAAAGAAAAAAAATATAGTCACCAAGACTGCACCTACATTGCTTAACCTCCATCTACAGTGCTGAACAATATTTGATGAAAATTACAATCTTCATAGAATGCCTCAAAAACTGAAACACAAGTGAGGCATTTCACTGCCAAGACGCGCTACCACTATTCATGGTATTCTTGTAAATAAAGAGTCGGTAGACACAAAGTAGTACAGTGTACTTCAAATTGTTCTTATGTTCGCCATTGAACTAACTTGAGGATGGTTCCGAACCTTGGTTACTTAATGTTGGATTTGATCCGATAGTCCCATTATCTAGGGGAGGTCCAACACCCCATTTTCCCTTCAGACTCTGAAGGCTCAATAACATGAACTCCTCCATCTGTCATTATTAGGTTCGGATGGATGTGATGCAACCACTAAAGGATAGGTGTTACTGCTGCATAAATAACAAAACAACAATTTAAATCATAAAATGCCTTGTCAAAAGCCAAATCTAAAAAATAGATGTATCAACCTTGATAGAATGAAAAAGCCCATTTACCTGTTCATTTCCGATGGTAAATATGCAAAAGGTGCAATGCGGCGGTGAGGCCTCAAGCTTTCTGCATCAAACACTGCAACTGCACCATCACAGCAGTTAGCATAAACTAG
>APFE030889004.1:0-13894 GCA_000404065.3 Pinus taeda | reverse complement strand
CCAGATGGGGATATGTAATATCCTCAAGATTCTCTGATGGAATCCTCGTCGAAGGGTTCACTAATTTAGAGAAGAAGCAAGTGTTTCATCAGAAACTCCAACTTGTGGAATTCATGGATAATATTATGATGATATAAGAGATGAAGCAGATCAAGGGATTGAATTGTTTTCAATCAAGGAAGTTGTTAAAATAAGCATAGATGACCTAAAGGTAAAATGAGGTATGTATGCTCGTATTTAATATTATAAAGTCATGTTCTATGGTTGCAGGAAACATGGATCACTACTTCTATCTTGAGAAGCATGATCAAGAGAAAAATGATCTCCTCCTTTGAAAGGATGCAGGAAGCAATAAGTCACTCTACACGAAATCAGCATAATATTCCTCATATGAAGTATGAGGTGGTTGACTACAATTAAGAAACTCTGATTGGAAGCTCTTGGGAATGGAATGTGTAAGAAAGGAAGTCGTGAGATATGCAAGCCTAATGAAGGTGATCAACATCCAAAAGACCAAGAAGATTTGACTAGGAAATCTCCGGAAAAGATATGAAGACTCCGATGAAAGTCTAAAGAAGATGGAGACCCTTGACAATGGATATCTTTGGGAGATGTGTCAACATGTATGTAGGATGTTGATACCTACAAGAAGATGTCATGCTGAAGAGTCATCTCGTAAGGTAATATTTGATTTAATATTATTTTTTGATTTCTTGAATAATGTCTAGATGAGTTCATGTAGAGCTACTGGAACACACATTGTAAGTACAAGTACAACTAACATTCACATGGTGGATGGAAATTCCTGAAAGAAACATGATGAGGAAGAATTAGCCATATGAAGAAGGTTCCAAATATGTATCAAAAAGGCCACTTTCCATGAAGGAATGAGTGACATGAGGAACCAAGAAGGAAAGTGATTGATGGCTAATGCCAAAAAAGGAAGAAGCTCAGCTGAATTTCGTGACATCAAGGAAGGAAATTGAACAAGCAGTTGAAGGACAAGTCCCTAATTGAGAGGGAGCTTGGGAAAGTTCCTGTTCAGAAGGAACTTGGGTACATTCCTTTACAGGAATGGGCATATCTTCCCTAGTTGAGAGGGTGAGATAGAAACAACATTATTGTCTTCACTTGGGAAAAAAGTATGGAGGATTGGGTAATCATATGGCATTTGATTCTCTTTGAGGATGTGTAGGGCATCTAAGATAAGAGTAGGAAAGAAGACCAATATTCTTTGAGGATTGGGAACCCAAGATAAGAATAGTCCTAGAAGGTCATACTTAGTGAACACCCGGGTGGGTTTGTACCTTGAGAGACAATTATGAAGGTATCTATAGTCATTGGTATCACCAACATTATGCTCTTATATGATGAGAGATAGAACTTTTAGTCAAGGCCTTGTTGTGGAAACAATGTTGGTTACTATGATGCTATACAGATGGGCTACCGATTTGATTCTTCTTATGAGAAATTCTTCAGATTGAGAATGACCAAGTACCATTATGAATACTTCCCTAGTTAAGAGGGAGTGTTGAAGAAACTGTAACTAGGTTCAGTCTTCATAATAACATGATCTTTGTAAATAATGAAATAAAAGGAATAAAATTATTTTTGTATGCCTTGATACATGTGTTTCATGAGCAAGAGGTTTATTTGTTAGTGGCTCTGATTAAGAGCCTTAGGATTTTTTATTAAGTAAAAGATTCAATTCCATGTATGAAGGGCTCTTCTTGAGCATATGTTTAATGTATACAAGTCTATAGAAATGTCTAGAAGCCCTCTAAAGACAAGCACAATCCCTCTTGAAGAAGTCAACCACAAAACGATAACAAAGGAAGATCATGTAATGTTGAATGAATATACACATATCTTGACACTGACATGTTGACTTAATATGAGGATCGAACCACTATATATATGCGGCTAGGGTCACCACAATAGGTGGAATTTCAGACAAGTATCTCTGTTTTTTTCTAATGGGTACCACAAAGATGAAGTTTCAATCTCTCCACAGTCTCAGTGGATGAAGTCTTGGCCTCCTTACAATCTTGGTGATCACTGTCTTGCCCTACCAATGCAGTAATCACAAAAGAAACCTCAGATTCCACAGAAAAGGACTCGGTCATCTTCTCGGCATACATACTAAGACATGGTCTCGACATAGATGTAATCATGATCTCGATGAAGATATCAATGCAACTCTCACATATATATACATATATATATGTATGAATATCTCGTTGTTATGATGATGATCTCGGTGAAGGTGCAACAATGATGATCTCGGTGAAGATCCAATAAGGATGATCTCAGTGAAGGTATGACAATGGTGCAGAAGTAACGGTCTCCATGGTGTAGTATAGATGACCTCAATGTTGCAGCAGTGATGACTTTAGTAGCAGAAATGATGATCTCAACAATAACGAAGAAGAGGATTGGTATCTTGGTCTTGGAGTGGCTTATAGGTCAAGTTTCTCTGTCTTGGTATCCATCAATTGGAATCTCTATAAGAATAATTTGTGTAGGTTTTCCTCTCAAAGAGTGAGAGGTTTTGGCCCTGGCAGAGATTCAACATTTTTTTTCTTGTCTCTTTTGTTTTAGTAACTATTTGATGAAGTAAAAGAAAATACACTAATAATAAGAGAAATTTTTTGTTGATAAGAAAAAATAAAAATTACCTCACAAGTAGTTATCATTGTGAGAAGAACCTAATCAACCTAATTACCCTAGATTCTTTAACACTTCGAACGAAGGTTCATCCTTCTTTTCTACATCAGCATCATCATTGGCCTTCCTAGGAATAGGAAGATCTCAAACCTTTCTAAGAGCATAATGTTCATTAAAAGTGACATCATGACTTGATTCCACTTCCCTTTGACCAAGCACATAGACTATATATGCCTTCGAAGTTTCACTATAGCCCACAAACGTTCCTTTCTTCCCATAGGCATCTAGTTTGTTTCTTTTCTCTTTCAGCAAATGAAAGTATATGGGACAACCAAAAATTGTAAAATGAGAAATATCAGGTTTCTTACTGGTGAATACTTCTTCGGGTGTCTTGAAGTCCAAATCTTGATGAAGGCATCGGTTTTGGAAATACACAGCAGCATTGGCAGCTTCTCCCCATAAGAACTTCAGAAGACCCTGATAATGAAGCATAGCTCAGGTGGCTTCAATGGTAGTATGATTCTTTGTTTTGGAAACACCATTTGTTTGAAGAGTATATGGAGTTGTAGTCTCCCTCTTAATGTTATCTTTTGTACAATAGTCTTTGAACTCATTTGACTCATATTCGGTCCCATTATCGGTCCTCAATATTTCGATCTTCTTCCCCATTTGATTCTTGACCAAGGAAATGAAGGAGCGGAACCACTTGAAGACTTCATATTTCTTCTTTAAGAAGTAGATCCATGTCTTGCGAGAGAATTCATCCACCAAAATAACACAATACAAATATCCACCCATATATGTCACAAGCAACATACCTGTTAGATCAAAATGTACCAAAGGCTTATGAATAGAATCAACAACAATCTTCTTAGCTTTTACTTCATCTTTCTTGTACTTGGCTTGTGCAACAGCAGATGCATTTGAGGGAGGCTTCGCTATTCTTCCTTTGACATAGTCCATGGCATCATTCTCTTCCAAAGTCAAATCCAAAGTCATCTTCCATGCATGATAGTCAAATGCGTCCTTAATCTTGTCCTCATATTTGAAGAAATATGTAGTTGTCATTGGGAATAGCTCCAAGTCCTAGTCTAATAGCTTCCCTCAGTGATTGCTTTGCTTCACTCTTGCTTGGGCTTTGTCTTCACCTAAGCTCTGATACCATGTTAATTTTAGATAACAATTTTATGTTCTATGTTTAAGCAGAATTTATTTCAATGATCCTTTAGCAGCGCAATGACAATTTCCAATTATATCCAATAGCAATCACATCAATTTATAAATATTAACAGTAAATTCAGATAGAACATAAAATCGTATGCAGAAGACAAGCCAAGAAAACATCACACAAAATGTGGTGGAGGCTAGGGACAAACCCCAATATGGGGAAGCCCTTTGATCACATCTTCTTATTATTCTTCAGTAGTTCAGTGGGGAGAGAGAGTACAAATATCATAAATACAAGCCCAAAAAGGATCTTCCAAATTAGCAGTCAATGCAACCCTAACCAGAAAGTCAATGGTGGTCAAAGATGCCCAAAAACATCCTCCGAGTAGCTCAGTCAATACTAGTCCAATTCATCCTTCCAGGAGAGTAAAAGTCAACCCAAAATAATTCAGTCAAAGGAGAGAGAAACATTGTTGTAATTTTTTGCGGTCAAATATGAAGTCAACATTGGTCAAACTATCACAAATCCCTTGTTTTCCATGCCAATAAATGCGGCCCAGGGAAATCGGAATTCTGACCCAAAAAAAAAGTAAAAAATGGTCAAATCTCCCTTGGTCAACACTGGACTGAAAGATCTGAGTTGACTCAACTCCCAAATTTAACCAAGATCTTTTCCTTTCGTGATGTGATTAGAATTGCAATTAAAATAGCATAAAGGAACATAAATGCATGCTGTAAAGAAGAAGGAACATGAAAGTCATCGGTAACATAAAACTCAAGATTTTGCTAACAGAGTTCATCCAGGAGGGACTACGTCTCCGGACCCCGGTGTCAAGATGGTGTAGGTTGTTGCATTAACTGTTTTCAATAACAATGATGTACATAAGAGGTGTCATTGCTATCATACAAGGAAAATGCCCTCACGCAGGAGTGGCTCCAAGAGATGTTCTGTGACAGGAACTCTCAGTCAAAAAGGACTCCTATCAGTATGACACAAACTCATACATGATGAGAGTGAGCATCTCGCCAACATGGCATAAAAGGTATCTCAATGCAAACATACATGGCGACACATGAGTATCCCATCAACATAATAACAAAAGGATCTCAAATAAAACATGACGAATCATGACAACAAGTACATCCCACAAATGATTCCACGTCACATCAAGCAGGAACCATGAGACAAGTAAGAAAACAAGATCCCACATCAACATGAAACATGGATCTCTGTAGCACAATGCATCTCATAGAAAAACAAGTACATGAACACACTGCATATACCTCACATCCTAGGAACATCCGAAGAAAAGGATGTCAAATTGCTGAAGTTGGCCGTACCATCAATCTCGCGACATCAGATCTCATGGAAATGACTGCTCGCACATGAATGCTGACACCTGCACTCCACTTAGAAAAGTGGTCGAAAAATGAAGTGATCAAATGGGAAATTTGAATGCACAATCAGATTTGTGGCATTGAATAATGCAAAATTGACTATCAAATTTCTGAATTATGAGAAAATGGAAATCTGGGGTTTAAGGAATCTTTTAGATTCCCCATAGATTCCCTCTAGATTCCTCAAATATTCCCTCCTCAAGTCCTCTGTAAATCTAATGCTCAGATCAAAATTATGATTGCACCATCAGGTTCGTGTCGCTGAGAGGTGTAGGATCGATATAAAATTTGTCTAATTTGGACACTGCAACAATTTCACCCTCTTAAGAATTTCGCCCAATCATGGTTTCCCCTATGTTATTCCCAGGTTCATGGTTCCACCCTGCAACGAAAATTAGTTAAAAAAGTGCCTCAATCTGCATGTGTGCTCCTCCGCTCCTCCATGCTCCTTGTGCAAATAAAAGTCGGGTTTTATAATAACATTTTAGGGCAGATATAACAACGATTCTGTTGTAGATGGATTCGCGACAAGCTTGCATTATGAGGAGGGGGTCGGGTGGTCAAACCACGAACCCTCCATATTAACCCCCAAAACTGTTTTAATAAACTGCATATATTTTTTTTGTTGGGGGTTAGGTCTGCATTGGGCGGCCCGCCCCATAACTTCCGCAACAATTTGAATGGGCATTGTTGGTGTATTAAACGGAGGGTGCGTTTGTTTATTGGTTGCACATTATATGAGGTCGCCCGGTGGGGTCCGGCCCACGTGGATCAGGCAGGTTCGATCCCCACAGGCCTCACACTTTATACATGTATATGGTTAGGGGTTTGGGGGTGTGGGTCGGGTCCACCAAAGGTGGCCCGCCCACCCCATATAATATATATATGGTGTAATATATGGTTACATTTTGGGGTGTGGGAGGGTTTGGCAGGGTAATGGCCGCCAACCCAAATTTAACATTAAGTTTTGGTGATGTGGTTGGGCCAACGGGGGTCATGGCGTGTAGGCCTTTTAATAAATTTTGTTTCTTTGTAATGTAGTTTGGGGTGGCTGGGGTAGTGGCCCGCCACCTCATTTATAATTTTTTTTTTGTTTTTATTATTATAATTTTTTTTTTTAAATTTGTCTAATATAGGGGATATTAGATAAATTAAAGATCCAACAAATTCTCCTGCTTTCGGGAGCTAGGTTTCATGCCTCAGGGTTGGTCAAAGTATAGGACACTTAAACTTGGCCCAAAGTGCAACTTTGACCAAAACTTTGACTGGCTCGTTCTCCCTCATACGAGCTTGGATTGACGAACCATTCGCACTGTTGTGATCTGGATGACAAGATCTACGCTCTGTTCATAGTTTAAAAGCATTCTGATCACTTTGATTTTCGAGCTTCCATAAGCTCTCTTTGTCCTGTGTGTCTCTAGAGCCACCTGGATCACTGAAGCTCTAAAATTTCGGCCTATTTTGACCTAGAAAAATTTAGCCTCCTGCCACATGTGTGAAGAAGAGAGAGGCTGCCTCCAAGTGGTACAAACCAAACAAGAGAAGAGAGAGATGATGTGATGTGTGATTATCTCCAAATGAGAGAAGGGTCATTCTTATTTATACAATTCGTTGAGGGTGGGGAGACCCATCCATTGGGCTTCATGAGCCTACATTTGACTGAGGCCAACTTTGACGATTTGTCCATAAGAAGAATAAATTCATAATTCCATTTCTTCTTGTCAAAATGAGATGATGTTTATATAAAAATTGTAAGTCTCTGACAGAGGGATCCAATGCAACAATCATCTCCATCATATGAGCTTTCCTAAGGTGGAATTTGGCCCTAGTTGCCAATTTTAACAAGTAGCTTCTCTTGTCTATTAAACAAGTGAAATATTTTTTGCTTTCCTACTACCTGTCCATAAAAATTGAAAGGGCTTCTTCCTGATTTTATTGAGAACCCCTTTGGTTGTGTAAGCAATCAAGGACCAATAAACTGGAATACTCAAGATTATTTCTTTCAATAAAATAAAATATCCTCCTTTGGAGAGGAACTGATTCGTCTAACAAGCTAGACATTCCTCTACCTTTTTTAGAGCCACAACTAGTCGCAAACCAATAAGAATTGGGTTTCAAACAAAATTCTAGGTACTTGAATCTCTCGATGATTGGCTTGGTCTGGAAGGGGAGTTGAGCAACTTAGGGAAAAAATTTGGGGCGAAATTTTTCTAATTGGCTATGTTTTGGATATTTTCTGAAATATATATAAGAATAAAAAAAAAAGTATTCACCCATTTGGTTAAGAATTCACCCATTTTTTACATATATATCATTAAATGGATAATATTCTAAAAAAAATTACCAATTTTAACAATAAATTACATTTTTTTTATTGATTATTCACCCACATTCTATATGTATGAATTTTCAAACAAGAATACTTGTCTATAATACTATACATGAGCATAATGTTTGAATCCTTCAAAAATACCTTGGTTGAGCTTGAATATAGATGACACGCTATTGGTCGAGTCAGTTATGCAAATGCATGACTTGAGGTTGTTTATTATCATACATGTTGCTTTACTAAAAAAAGCCATAGCATTTTGTATTGCTATAACATCTTTGTTTAAGCCATGGCCCAACAAGAAAACATTGTCCACAAATTGTAGATGAGTGAGGGATTTGTGCCTTGAAACCTTGACTCTTAGATCTCTGTAAGCTTTTGCATGGGACAATAAAACACTCAACCCTACATCAATGATGAGAAAGAGAAAAGATGACAAGGGGTAGCCTTGGCGAAGCCCCGTGGAACCTCTGAATAACCTTGAAGGGGCTCCATTAATCAAAACTATGAAGGAAGCCAATTGAATACAACCCATGATCCAATTAATCACCTGATGATCTACTCCCATCTAAGCTAAGGCCAACCTAATAAAAGACCAATTTTCCTTGTTATAAGATTTAACAAATATATCTTGAGGGAAAAAGAGGGTAATGTATCCTTGACCATCGAATGCAAGGCTTCTTAAGCTATCACAACTATATCATGGATTTGTCTTTTCTGTAGGAACCCAAACTAATTCTATGAAATTATTTCACTCAAGACTGTGTGACGCATACTGGCTATGATCTTATAAATTTAATTGTATATTGCATTCCAGCAGGAGATAGGCTAAAAATCCTCTAGAGAAATTACATCTTGCTTTTTGGGAATCAAGGTGATGAAGGTCGAGTTGAATTAGCCTCAAACTTTACTTGAAGCTCGAGATTCCTCAACCACCCTCAAGAGAACTTCCTTGATTAGGTCATACAACCCATGCAGACTTCGACCGTGAGCCCATTCAGACCTAGTTTCTTTCCTTTATTCAATAGAGAACCATATATATTTGAGCTCTTCCTCTTATACTTCTTTCCTAAGAGATGCATTCATTTCTTACGAAACTATTGTGGGGAAGAGGTTCACCACCTTGAGAATTTCTAGGACTGGGCATCTGGATAATTGTTGAAACAACCAGTGGAAGTAATTTATTCCTGCTTTGACCTTATGGTAAAAAATGGACATCATGTTCCCATTTCAATCCTTCAAATCCCATATTGTATTTAAATTCTTGTGGTGATTTACATAATTGTGGAAGAATTATGTGTTGTTTTCCCCTTCTTTGATCTAGAGGGATTTTCTCTTTAGTCGCCACTCCACTTCTTCTTGAACTAGAACCTTGCTTTTTTCTCCTTCCAAAAATTTTAGCCTTTTGATTTCCTTAGAGGATAACACTTTTCATCCTTTGAGGAGGCTCTTGAGTTGTCCTTCAATCTATATAAGACAAGCCTACTATCTATTTTAGAACTTTGAACCCCATCTTTAAACCACGTTCTATGTTCCCCCAAGGACTTCAAAAGGAAGGGCATTCCTTTAGAGCTTTTGACACTATAAAGTGATCCACCCTATTTGAAACTCCCTCCCCATCACTCTAATTGTCCCTCCATATTCGGATTAATTTGATTGGGTTTATATCAACCAAATTATGAGACTTGAAAGAATGAAGGAACAAATTGCCTAAATTATCCAAACAAGGATGATGACCCCATACCTCTCGAATTGAAAGGGTGATATTCAAATATCCTCCCAAAAGGAGGAGGGGGGTGTCCATGAGGTCTTGATGAAAAAAATCTTCCAAGTACTACTTTCTCCCACTAATGGCACATAAACATTCAACATTATTTTGGTGGCCCTTAACTCCTTAACCTCAAAATCCACACTAATATTTGAGTTCCAAGAAGAAGAGGCCATGTCCTGAAGAGTTGGGCTCCAAGCTATTAGAAGACATCTCGAATGAAAATCATCATCACATGCTCTAAATACCATCCTTGTAACCAAGGCTCCAGAGTTGCTTTAGCTCACTCCTCTAGCACCATCATCTCCTATGTGAGGAGAATGTTAAGGAATAAGCCTTAGAAGATCCTTTTTAGGGCCAAAAGCTTCCGACTTGATTGGTTTTGACCTATGATTATAGCCCTTTCAGGGTTTCTAACTAAGATGCATTTTTTTCTAGGGCTCATGTGAAGAGTTGGATAGGGATTTTAGCCTCAACACCGGGAGAAGACATGGGAGGGGGCATAGGATGGATAGGGCCCACCTCTGAGGAGAGAAAAACTAGGCTACCAACCACTTATTCATTTGGAGAATAAACATTAAGAAAACAAGGACCTTTCTTAGGGGATGAGGTCTTTCTACTTCTGGGGATGATGCATCACAAAGAGGTTGTTCCTCCACGGATCCCAAGACTGGGGTTACCATGCTTGTTGAGCTAGAGGGAGATTCTTTTGTCTGCTTCATCTCCTTTTTCATCCATGTTTTCGTTGTGTGCCCCACATGCTTCTTAGGATAGGAAGCCAATAGGTGACCCACCTCGTGGCATTTAAAACATCATAAATGGATCACTAGTAATCAAGCTTTTTCACCCACATTCTTCCACATTTTTCTAGTATTAATTCAACGAGAAACCCATCCCTAGTGTCCACTTTAACCTACAATCATGCCCATCTAGGGTTCATATTAGATTCCTAGTCTCTTTCTATTCTTGTGAATTTTCCAATTTTGTTCCCTATTGTCTGCATGGTGGATTCCACCCCAAATTTGATTGGAAGGCCCAGTAGAATTGTTCATGCCTTCTTTCAGTTGTGATCCTCCTACTATACATCAAATTTTATCGACCAATGTTAGAGTATTGAGCCTGAGAGACCACACAACCACTGCTTCTCCAGAATTTTCTCCACATCAGATTTCGAGTTTATTAAGAAACATAACCATCCATGTACTAGTCGATAAAATGAGGGGATATAACCCAACGTCAAATCCCAATTCTCCTTTATCCACTTCTTAGTTACAGCAATGGACCAGGGCTTACCATAGAAGCTACCTACTACAATGTTTTGCAGGAAGAATGGCACCTGATCCAATTCTATTATGTCGCCTACAACCAATTTTTCTACTTGATTTTTTCGGCAAATACCTTTGGGGCCGCGAATTTTACAATCCCCTGCAAAGAGAAGGAGGGAGGTGGATCAACAACTTAATTGGATTTTTCTGCCATCAAATTACTTTAGGAGAATTCATTGCCAGATGTTTGTTTTTCAGGGCATTTGAATGGCCAGTCCTCCATCTAAGTACATGTTGTCGCCATCAACATTTTTGAGTACTTTTGAAAACGTCAGAGGGGATTCACCATATTTTCCTTGTGTCAAGGCTCAGTTCATAATCCACTTTATATCCTTTCAGCCCGTCTTCCATCTGGTTCATAATGTACTGAGTTTGGTTCCATTTACTCTACCAATTTTGAAAATTTCCCAAAACGTTGACAAACACGTGTCACTAATAAAACTATTAAAATGGAAAAAACTACCAAAAAACACCAACTTTAATGCAAGGTAGATAGGATATCCGTCAAAGGAAAGAGATGTAGATTCAATCCTATAACATGGTCAACATCGAAAATCTCAAGTATCAAGCCCAACAATTAATATATGTGTGTGAGAGAGATTGTCATCGAATTTTATATACCTTTCTTCTTTTATTTTCAAAATATTATAAACCTATAAACATAATACAAATTTAAATAATTAAAAATACTAAAATTTAAATAATTTATAACATCTTTGATTTTTTTTTTAGAAATACTAATTTCTAAAAAAAATCTAGTCGAATATATATATATATATGTATATATAATTGTTCTACACATCTAATTATATACACTTAAACCATAAATATAATAATTTTGAAAATTTATAATAGAAAAATCTATTAATTTATAATTTTTTAGCTTTTAAAATCTTTATAAGGAGTGTAATTTTTTTATATTTTTTTTAATCTTTATTTTTAATGTTTTATTGAAAAATGTGGAAATATATATTTGTGTTTTTATATCTAATAATTAAATTAATAATATATTAAGAAAGATGGTTTTATTATTTTAACTTAAAAATAAATATAATTTAAATTAATTTTTTTTTAATTAAAAATTAATCCTAACATACTCCATGATTCAAAATGGAAACCTATGGCCTTCGTAACCACCCAAAATCATTTCAATAATGTGAATAAAATTCACTCCACATTCATTTGATCAAAATATAATTCAGTCTATATTCATTTATTCATTAATACTAGTAAAGTAATTGTCACACTACTTTACTAATAAAAAAAATATTTAAAAATATTGCCTTCAAAGAATAACGTATGCTAGTTTTGCTTTCTTTTATTAGAGAAAATCATTATTTTGGTCTTGCTAGTATTGCATAGTATTGAATTGCATCTCCACTACTCTACAAAAATGCTCAAGGGCATATAGGTGCATCTGCAATCTATGGGTCGATTTAGAAATTGATACAATATCATGAACATATAAAAGAAGCTTTATCACAAACTCCCCCAACCAAAGCACATATGAAGATGGTGAGAGTTTCCAAGGAAAATCAAGTTTAAGCACAAATAAAAATATGTTTCGATAATGAGAATCATTATTTATTTATTTGGGATAGAAATAATATGTTTTCTTTAATTTTGTGTCCGATCACAACAAAGCAATCGGGATATTTACATATTCTTCAAGTATACATCTTTAAGAAACATAGGAGGAAGTAGTTCCAAATTCCCTTTCAGAGTGTTATTACATGCTTTCTGAAAACCAAAAATAAGGAAACTACTAATATAGATTCTACAATATTGGCCATTTAACAACTAAGGCAACTATTACTATAGATTATATAATATGAGTCATTCAACAAATTGCATTTGCAAGGGATTGTCATATCTTACTATGGGGTTCAATGAACATTTTGTTCACGGGATTGCCTGAGGCACTGTTGGTAGTACTTTTGTTGTCCTCATTGCTTCTTTAAGCCTAGAGATCTGTCATTTGTTGATGCACCCGATCTATCTCGTCATCCAATTGGTGGATTCTATATTGCTACCTTTTCACTTGCTATGACAAGGAAATGATTTGATGTCGAAGGTTCATGATTTGAGTTGGCTTGCTTTGACAACTTGATATATCTTGATCCTTTGTTGGTGAGTGATCGTGATCTGCGTATCCATGAGCTGGTCAGTTATGGCACGTTCCATGTAATCCAAGTTGAGCTATGTTGGTGTGAGTTGTTTTGCAATGTCGGATGTGTCCAAAAATGGTGGAGAGTATGGTCGAAGGCGATCTACATTGAACACTAGGTGTAGACCAAGCAATAGTGGATGCTGAGCTCGAAGTCATTATCCCCTACAACCTTGGTGATGGTGTATGGCCCATATCAGAGAGGGCGAAACTTATGGAGGAGTCCAGTGAGCCGCTCCTTCTGCAAATGTAGCCAAAATTTGTCGCCCACCTAGAATTTGTGCGACACTCGATGTTGATCATGGCACTGCTTGTACTTAGCATTAGCTTTGTCTAGTATTTCATGGACCTATTGGCAATGTGTTGAATGTTCTCAATGAAGTTGTTAGCCCTGTCAATTTCGGATTGGACGTGAGCTAAATCGGCCTGAGTAGCTGCAAACGGTATAGCCACATCAATGGGACATAATGGCTGAAATCCCAGCCCTAAAGGGGATATGGCTCCTTGAGCTATAGAGAGCTTTCTTGTAGTTGTTCTGGACATAGGGGAGTCTTTCATCCCATGTGTGTGGATTCTTAGATTTGTAAATGCGCAGAATGTGTACGATCATCCTGTCGACAACCTCTGTTTAGCCATTAGTTTGGGGGTGGAACGTCGTGGAATTAGTAAGTTTTCTATCTAGCATCGACTAGAGACTTGACTAAAATGAACTTAGGAATCTGTTGTTCCGATTTGAGATAATGGATTATGGGATCCCACATTGTACCCACACCCACCCAAAGAAGAGATTAGTAGTGGCCTCTAATGTGATACTCTTTTTGCAGGCTGCCATGATGGCCATATTAGAAATTTGTCGACAACCATGAAAACACAGTCATTGCCATGCTTAGTAGAAGGAAAGCCCAACATGTAATCCATCGATATAGATTTCGAAGGTCGACTAGGAATAGGTAGAGGAGTATATATGCCTTGCTTCTTGATGGTGGTTTGGCAATTGCGCAGACGGTGCAGGATCTAATGTACTTCCCAACATCCTGACGAAGTTTTAGCCAATAAAAATACTTCTATAGCAC
>APFE030889003.1:0-10800 GCA_000404065.3 Pinus taeda | reverse complement strand
AATTTTTTATCTGCTCCTATATATACTCTATTTAGCATTCAAAAATACAATGTAAATAATGAAAAATAAATCTAGTACTTAAGATGAATCTATCCTGGTTGGTAATCTCTCTCGACTCATATTAGATTAGTACTTCAAATGAGACTCATGTTAGATTAGTACTTAAGATGAATCTATATTTGTCGATAAACACAAACATGCACTCAACCAACATTCCAAAAATAATGATAAGCCTAGGGTCTCCAACTCAATAAAATAAACACATGCTTTAATTAATTATAGAAAAGAAGCACCTTACCATTGTAAAGTCGAAAATGCACTTTAAGTTTTCAAAAGCTATCATGCATTATTTTCAAACTATGGTTTATATATATGACATTAAAAACCATGTCTTAATAAAAATAAGCTATTCATAATTTATAAGTCTAAAGCAATTCTAAAAAAATATATATCTTTTTCCAAAAGCTTTTCTTTTTTAATTTTTAGTTTTTATATTTTAAATGAAGTGAATTTCAATATTACGTAATTTATTATTTAGGGTTTATCTATATAACATTAAAGGCCATGTCTTAATGAAAATAGTTCGTTCATAATTTATTTATTTTTATTACAGAGGAATCGACCACTGGAGTAGCCTCGCAACTTGCGTAATATGGGGTCGATTCTGACCGCTACCACTATAACCGTTGGGAACTACACCCGGCCCTCTCCACAGCTCTGGGCTCGTTTGGGGGATTTGAACTCGTGACCTTCAGTATAGAGTCCGCCTTTCTAACGAACTTCATCGCATTGTGATTACCAACTCGCCTACCCTGTGGGGCTGATCGTTCATAATTTATAAGTCTAAAGCTATTCTAAATATATATAATTTTCCCAAAACTTTTCTTTTTCAATTTATCATTTTTATATTTTTAAATGAAATAAATTTTAATATTACCTCTGAAAAAGAAGTGATTTATTATTTATTAAAAAAAAATCCAGTGAGGATTAGTTAGTATATGCAAAGGAGAATTTGTTAAAACACGAATAATATTAATATGCAAGGAGAGATTGTTAAAAAAATGTAATAATGTTTATCGTTCACTATATGGGAATTGATATAAATGTAATGATGTTTATTGCGAAGTATATGTGAATTTAATGATATTTATTATATAGTATTAAATATAATTATTGAGACTGTCACGGAAAAGGGACGTCGAGTGTCACGGGGTATTCTCGAAAATTATGAAACTGGAATAGATGAACAAGTGTTCTTATATCACTTTAGTTGAATGTATGGTGTATGTTTCTTTTTATTTTTTCCCTCTAAATTAACACATGTTTTCAAGGTTTCCATCCTAGATCAGCCACATGGTTTATTCTTAGTTTACCTAATGGTATTGGTCACTATTTTCGCTCATCAAAATCACAATTACTTGGGGTGAGTGACAATTTGTCCAAAGTTTTAACCAGTTTTTATTATTAAAATCAATTGTAATATATTAACAAGGGAAACTGCGTAGCGACAATCCCTGCTTATAAGAGATTACTTTATAAGAGCAGTATCCTTGTATGAGACTGATTGTTGATGGATTAAAACTATTTACACAATTGTCCATGGGAGCGAGCTTGCTGAGTAGTTGGTTATATGTTAACCGCTTTAACAAGTCCAATCTCACACTAGGTGAACGTAAACAATAGCACAAATATTTTTAATTTCCAGAAAAATCAAGTAAAATAATCATATAGACATTGAAGATTCAGAGCATTTGATAAGATCTATATTGGCCATTTTCAAACTTGAAGAAAATGATATTTTAATAATTTAATATCCACTGACATTCGGAAAATTACCAAATGCGTTCACCAGGAATGATTCATTCCACATAAACCTTTCACCACTAAAATTACCATACACGTTCATCATGAATGCGTTAGAGTTGTAACCTTAAAAAGAAAAAACATGTTCACCATAAATGCGTTGGAGTTGTAACCTTAAAAAAAACAACAGCACAATCAAACACTAAACACGGAATAAAGAGCCATTCGTTATAATTAACGCTTTCACCATGAATGTGTTGGAGTTGTAACCTTAAAAAAAAAAAGCACGATCAAACACTAAACACATAATAAAGAGCCATTTGTTATAATTATGGAAGTGCTAGACAACACAATGACAGCTTGAGTTATGAGATGGACATGTAAAGCTGGCATGCAGCCCACATGCCCTTCTAGAATCCCATGCTAGACCTGGGTAGCCATTCTTAGATTCTATTTTCATAACTTGAGGCTAGAGCTTCAACTACCCTACCTCTGCATAGTTAGATTGGCAGATTGGCTTCAATCAATCCCGGGGAATTGAAGATTATCGAGCCCGCCAATCATGCTCGCCTCAGACCATAACATCATGGCAAGGAAGACTTACTGGAAAATATCATCTTGTAAACTTTTGGGAAAAAATTATCTTGTAAAATTTTGAGGAAAATGATAAAAGAGACTTACTGGGTCTCTTTTTCATACAAATGGATATGGTACATGTTACTTCAGGGCTAGCTGTTGCCAATCCGCAATAAACTGCCAAAATCACAAGAATAACTATGGTGGCAATTTAATACACCAAAACATTTGTTCATAAATGAAGCTCTGAGATACTGGACTAGCTATCCTGAATACAATAAAGAAAAATTGAAAAATCCACTGTTAATCAGTTCTAGAATTTTAGTTCCAAACTATATGACACATTTAAAAATTTCTGATTAGCATACTACTATCTTACAATAACAACAATCGGCAAGCATATATGACCTATGAACATTTAACCTGCCACCAATAAAAGTACTCATTTTCCTTTGCAAATTCGTTGATCCAGTGTCTTTGAGCTCTGTTCAAATATGGATGTGCAAAACCTACTCACATCCATTCCATGGTAAATCCCAAGAACATTCCTGAAATCCACGACTGTCTATACAAGATAATCTATCTAGCTCCTTCACTATCTTTGATTTTATAATAACTCCATGATTATTTAGTTTCCCCATAAATTGTACATATTATCAAATTGGAGAGAATCTCCAACCAAATTATTGGATAACTTGGCCATAAGGAAAGGATGTTCATTATAAGTATCCTCATTCTGAGCTGCCTGTGCAACCTTTAGTATTTCATCTAAAACATCTTCCTCTTCAAAGCAGGCATCAGTTGTATGACTCAACATAGGTTCAATCTGAGATGTGAACTGGCTGAAGCTTAAATCAACTACGCCTTGTGAAAAATTATCTATTTTAAACATTGGCCAAAGAGATTCCTGCTCCAATCTTGCACCCCCAATCATAGAACTGACCTGGAAAACAATTATATATTGACATTACTAGATAGTAAACCTTACTTTACAGATCAAATTTGTAGATTACCATAAGTAGGAAATCTTTACTAATGCCAGGTAATCATTACAAGAGTCTACAGTAGTACACACCTTTAAATCATTTCTGGCATTGGCAGGGGATGCCAAAATGTAACTTGGGCTGGAGTCATCCAGTAGAAACTCGAGCCACTGATTAAGAGTAGAACTGTTATCAATTATATCATGCAGTCTCTCAAATGAAGTTTCTGATCGCAATGTAGTATCTGCCAAGATGTCGGCCTTTTCCTAGTTCACTTGTGGGTAGCTTTTGTCTGATAGATCTTAAACAACATCAGGTTTGGTCATCTTATCAGAAAAGAACCTATTCATTACTGAAGGAAAAACATTCCTCTGTATTGGTGGTTCATTTGAGCTTCCAATCCTTGGCTCTATTTCATTTTTCTTGAAAACACAGCATAAAACAAAAGCATCCTGTAAAAGTAAAGAAAATCATCATCAAGGGTTGCATCAAGGAATTACTCTAACAATAATTGAAGCAGACAATAGAATGAAATTTTCGCAGTTGAGTGCCTTGATAAATGGCATAAGGGTATTGTTAATTATTTGATAGAACTAATTCAGAAGAATACTAGGAATATGATAGCAGAAATTAATTGCAAGATATAGCTTAGGCAGAAGGATGAAAACTTGAGAACAAAGCCTATAAACATTGTTGGTCACTGAAAACCACATAATGCATAGATACATCTCTTAGCTTGGCACATTGACAAGATAAAATAATATTAAACAGATCAGTGACAAATCAAGGCTATGATAATTGTTGAAGAATAAAAGAACCAAAAAAAAAAATCTTGGTAATGACAGTTGCTTGGAATCTCAGTCAAAATCATTATGCCTAAGTGTGAGCAAGGAGTGATTCCAACCTCCAGCTTAAACTAAGAAAAATATTCCATACTCTTCTCAAACACTCTGTTTCTACAAGTAAATAGAATTATTCTTAATATTTTTAAAATCCAGCAGGAAAGGGTACTGAAAATTTTGATTCAAAGAGTATACAAATAATGAGAGACTATGATTTATGCTTTAAAGTTTATTTAACCCCATTCTCTAGTTTTATAAATGGGCAAAGAAAACTTAATCCAATTCAATCAGGATACTTGAACACCAGCTGTCGCTTCACATTGTGTCTCATCTAGACGATATTCATGCATCACCCAATCTGTTCTTCTTCCCTGTGGTGCACGCCCACCATAGAAGACTAGGGTCTTCTTTGTTCCAATCATAGATGACTTCGAGCCGATTTTCTTGTCCTTTCCAGTAGCTTTCTAGTAACTAGCTTCAGTGGCCCTATTTGTGTGTGTTCCATTGGGATACTTCTTATCACGTGGACTGAAAAAGTAGCATTCTAAATCTCTATTAGGCAGGAAAGACTTATCCACAACAGGCATGAAAAACGAGTCAAATTTTGAAGTATAACTCTTGTTACATCTAAAACTACTATCCACGCCTTAAACTAGACTAAATTTCCATACAGGATATTTGTAAAAGTTGTCATAAACATCATGCATATTCTAATTCCAGGTTCACATGTAATTGGCAAGGGAAACGGGACATCCGACATTATATCAACTTTTCTATTAATATCATGTGTTTTTCAAATAAACAATTTGCAGGCATCCCAACCTCAACCTACATTTCGTACTTGATATTTTCAAGTGCTTCTATCCCGCACTAATCCAGCTAATGGTTGATTTGCATGCTAAACTCAGACACCAAACATCAATAATAAGATGGTTAATGGATATCTAAGGCTTTTATACCCAAATTGGACTCTATAATTTTCATGAGATGACTATTTCTGATCCAAGAAATAAAGTTTTGGAAGCTACATTTACAGTATGTTAAAACTGACTCTCACTGATAGTGGGCCAAATGACTCTGCTTTAATGAGGCATCCACAATCTAAAATAGTTCATACTTAGACATGCATGGCTAGAGTCTCTACATCCTCACAAGAATAAAATTGAAATGCATTAAAGGAAGAAAACTTTATCATCTTCAAATCATGGCATAATTCCCGAGTCTATAGCCGTTGCGACATCAAAATTAGCGCTTCGACACCTCAGAGAGCTTGCACCGAGACTAATTTCAAAAATGAACTTAAAACGTTTGTGGGCTTCCAGATATGGCTCTGTTGAAGCTAATTTCAAGAAATTCTATCATATACATGCAAACTGAGACCTGCGCAAGAATTCCATAAACACAGAAGAATAAGTTTAAGACACTGGCTGAGCCAAAGCTTAGTGCGCGCAGTGCACACAGTTTCCATGAGGAAGAAACAAGGGTGCATTAATCTCAGGGCAATATTCAAGAGCTAACTATGCAAAATATTAAGGGACCCAAATATGAAATTGAAATAGCTATGTATTGGAATTCTAATTTGCTAGGTTCAAACTTATAGAAATCAACTTCTGGGATAATGTACAATTATATATTACGTCCATGAACTTTTCTCTTCAAATAATAACTCACAAGCTCCTCATCACTGGGATGGAACCTGAAACCCGGGGGAAATGAAACAGGCGCCATTCTGTAATCAAAAACTCTGAAAAGACTCTACAATAGAATGTACAAACATGAATGAAGGAATTGATGGAAGAAACCCAACCATCAATAATGGAATTTATATAAGTAAAACCAAACGGCCACAACCAAAAGTTGGACAGGGTGATTTGAGATGGCAAACAAAGTGAAAGCGAACAATAGAGTTTCTACTGTCCTCAAGTTAATTAAACACCGCCATAAAATCTTACGGATTTTTGGTAAAGAAATATAAAAGGTATGGGATCGAATCCCTTTTGTTACTGCCTCAACATCAATAACTGACCTCTGCCAAGGAAATGAAGGAACATTCAGAAAACGATACTGAAAATTCAATTGTCACAACATAGGACATGAATCGTTGTGGTTGTTGTTAAAGTGCGACGACAAGTCAAAATCGTGTTCACTGAACAATCATGGTGAAATGGTTAATTATATATTTTTTAAATTAAAAATAAAAACTTTGATTAAAAATAAAATATAAAAGTAGTAAAGTAATAAATAAAGTTAAATTAAACCGAAAAAAACCATGTGGAACCAAGTGGCTCTTGCATGCAGCAGCGCCTTCTAGATCTTCGGCCTTCAGCGTTAACATTAGCCAAGTGGTTGCCCTTTCTAGATCTTCTGACTTCAGCTCCAAGATGAGACTCTTCATCTGGCTTGGATCCTGCTTATGAAATGGATTTGCATATCTGCCAAGCTTTTGTTTTCTGCAAACACATAGATCTCCTCTTATGAAATGGATCCTCCCTATCTGCAAAGATTTTGTTGTTTGCAAACACCACCAGTCCGCAAACGAGTTTGATGCAGAGAATAAAGCTAGGGTTTCTGGAGGGGTCAAAATGCTTGAGAGCCAGATCTTGGGTGGTGAAGAACAGTCTGCATGCAAAAGTGTGGAGGGAAGAAGAACAGAGATACAGAGAGATGTTGAGCTCAGTGCACTTTGATTGTGGAAGACAAGTGCAGTTCTTGTTTTCCCCAAAGCTTCATACGCGGTGAAATCAGGGTGCTTCAGTCCATCTGCTTTCCCAAAAGGGGCAAGACCTTAATAAGTGTAGCCGCGCTTTCTGATTTCAGTAAAGCAGGTTATAGCAAAGCCAAGAAAGCCAACCAGGCTAAATTAAACCCAAAAAAACCATGTGGAACCAAGTGGCTCTTGTATGCAGCAACGCCTTCTAGATCTTCGGCCTTTAGCTCCAACATCAGCCAAGTGGTTGCCCCTTCTAGATCTTCGGACTTCAGCTCCAAGATGAGACTCTTAATCTGGCTCGGATCCTGCTTATGAAATGGATCTACATATTCGCCAAGCTTTTGCTGTCTGCAAACACATAGATCTTCTCTTATGAAATGGATCCTCCCTATCCGCAAAGATTTTGTTGTCCTCAAACACCACCAGTCCGCAAACGAGGTTAATGCAGAGAATAAATCTAGGGTTTCTGGAGGGGTCAAAATGCTTCAGAGCCAGAGCTTGGGTGGTGAAGAACAGTCTGCATGCAGAAGTGTGGAGGGAAGAAGAACAGAGATGCGGAGAGACGCCGAGCTTAGTGCACTTCGATTGTGGAAGACAAGTGCAGTTATTGTTTTCCCCAAAGCGGGCAAGAAAGGACCTCTTATTGCAAGCTTTGCTTATACCAATGTAGAAATGTGGTGACAAGTTATATTTTATCCAAAGTGTGGAAAATTGTGGTGACAACTAACTATTGGCATTTTATGCAAAGTTTACTATAGCTATTGGTGTTTTATGCAAAATTTACTATATAGCTGCCACCTCTCACCTCTCAGGTAGCTAGCTACCACCGTGTGCCACCTCTCAAGTAGCTAGCTACCACTGCCTCTCAACTTCTTGCCACCAAACACAATATGAAATTAGTCTTTACCATTTGTGGAGGGAGGTTTCCGGCGAGACTGTTGTTGGATAGGCTTACCTTTTTCAAATTACTATATTTCCAAACTGCCAAAGATTGTTCCAGATAAATTGTTGTTATGCAGATAAAGAAGGCTCAAATTAGGAAGCTGGAATATGCCCTCTGGTATGGATCCCATCAGATTATTTCCGGAAATGTCTAGCATTGTCAGTGCCTTCAATTCTTTGAGTTCTTTTGGAATTCTTCCCGTCAAGCCATTTTCAAAGAGATTCAGTATGACGAGAGATGTTAACTTTTCGAGCTTGGCAGGAATCAATCGGGTTAAAGAATTATGTGAAATGTCAAGCTTCTGCAAGTTGGAACAGTTCCCTATCTCTGCCAGAATGTGCCCCTCAAAGGAACTGTGAAAGAGCAATAGGAGTTCGAGTCTCTTCAACATCCCCACTTTTGGAGGTATGCTCTCTGGGATTAAGTTGTTTTGCAGCTGAAGCGACACCAAATTCGTTGAATTGGCCAGAAATCTCCCGTCGAGATTACCCATCAAGGAATTTCTAGATATTCCTAATTCCATTATGTGATCCAGAGAAGCCAGATTGACTGGTATCGGACCCTGAATATTATTCACTAACAAGTCCATGAAAGTTAGGCTTTTGTAGTCAAAGAGGGCAAGATTCTGAAGAAAATTATTTCTCTGAAGGAGGGAAAGACCTCGAAATTTCGTGAGGAGACATGGTTTGGGCAAAGGTGAAATCTCATCCATGGTGGCCATTTGCCTCGCGCCTTCAACTAAAAAGGTGAGCCTCCAAGGCCCATTCCATTTCAAGACCGTTGCTGCAATTATTTCTATATGAAATGTGGAAACATTCCGCCCTAAATCCAATTGCCACTTGAGTATGCGAAGTTGGTGAAATGCTTTCCCCTGCCCATCCCTCCTTACTGGCCAAAGAGAATAGACAAGACCTCCTTCACTCATGCTCTGGATCTTCACCACCTGGTTCATCAATGATAGAATCTAAAGAAGAATCATGCGTTTTTTCTTGCTGCATTTCCATCATTATAGCCATGGCTTGCTTTATTCAAGTGAACTACCCTGAAACCTTACCTGACATCTACCATTTCTCTACTCCTCATCATTCTCAATAAATCCTTCTTGTTCTAACCTGCAGGTAAGGTATCAAGGCGGTGCCTGAAATACACTGCACTATACTTGGGTGGGAACTCCACTGTCAAAAGATTGTAGCGTGAGCAATACTGTCGCATTATTCAATTTTCTGCAATAGATGAGACTACATGCAGCGGCCATTCAATGACATGTGCTGTCAGGGGGTTATCAATGAGAGTAGACAAGAGTGTAGAAGAGGTGATAGGTGCCCAAAAGAAATAGCAGATGGCAGCTTGCCTGCGCAAAACATTTGTTTTGAAAAACTTACGATAAAAAAAACATTTGTTTTGAAAACCTTATGATAAAATTACTTGTCTCGATTGAAATAACATCGGGGAACGTGAAGCTTGTAATAAGACCTTGAATTCACACGTTTGGTTATAATTTTCCTACACCGATATTGTCAGGGATAAACTTTGGTTAAAATTGCTCAAACACTGAAAATTTACGGTCATCTGAAGAACTAATACTTGGTCAACGCTCGATCGAACGCTATAGTCCCTGCTATGCCGGAGGCAGGGACTAATAATGCACGATGCATCTCTTGCATTATTAATGATGCTTGCGCATTTTCTTTTAACCAGGATTTATGACCATTGCTTCAATTTCAGTTGGTTTTTGAAGAACAATATGGCATCTATCCATTGTGTGAGTTTATCCCTCTTGTTTTGTCCATTTACAAGCTAATCTTACATTATTTAAAATGTTTTTAATATTATTACATGGAGAAATAACAATAATATAAATTTTATAACAAAATAATATAAATATACATATTTTTGACGAGGAGAAATAACAATAATATAAAAGTTACAACAAAATAATGTAAATATTTTTGATGAGGTAAGTAGCATTACCTCGAGGAATAGTCACGTTTGAGTTTGCAAGGAGTTAAAACTTATATCAAATATTTTGAGCACAATGTAATATTGATTGAGAGCAAGACGATTTTTTTTCTTCTTTCTATTAAGTTAATTTTCAAATGAAATTAGTGTTGAAATGACTTGCATATATCTTTAATAATGGTTGATGAATGATTATGCTTAGTCAAGATCTATTTAATTTTGGATTTATCATGTATCAAGAGGATCAAATTTCTCGAGGTGCAAACTTTTTGTTTAGTGTAGAATTTGAGAAAAGGTTTATACCTCAAGTGATTTGATCTCTCTCGACGCATGATAGATTTGGAGTCAGATGGATCTAGGTTGGTTCAGATGAGGGCAACAATGTCATATGTTTAGATTATCATTATTGTGTATTGTTTGAGATAAATTTCATACTTTGAAATTTATATTATGTTTTCTTTGCCTGACATGACCATATAATTTTGTTTTTTAATTTAGTCTATGTTGCTTGCCTTGAATTGTTTGTACATCTGTGTTTGGATGTTTTGAGTGGTTTGCGTGTTTATGTGTTTGGATTTGGATGGTAGTGTTTGTGGATGCTACATTTTTTGTGTTATATTTCTATATGTGTATGTAATTGTCTATTAGTAATTACTTGGTGATGAAGAAGGAAGACAATCATGTCAATAACTTGCAGGAGGATTGATATTGCGCATCTATTTCATTTAATTTTAGGGATTTGGATGGTAGTGTTTGTGGATGCTACATTTTTTGTGTTATATTTCTATATGTGTATGTAATTGTCTATTAGTAATTACTTGGTGATGAAGAAGGAAGACAATCATGTCAATAACTTGCAGGAGGATTGATATTGCGCATCTATTTCATTTAATTTTAGGTATCATAGTTTTTGACAACTAGTTAATTCTTAATAGTGTCTCTCTAGGTATTACTAAATATATCTTGAAGCGTAATTTTAATTTT